>CM021106.1:499929021-499952781 GCA_007115665.2 Sequoiadendron giganteum
TTAGAGGTGTTAAAAGTTTCTATATCCAAAATTTTGGATTTTGGATCGATGGTTAGAGGAACTTATGTTCACCAGTGTGTGAACTGGTTTTGCAGTGTTGCTTACAAAGGTGTTAGGGAGAAATGTATTTTCTCTACATTTCTCTATACTTTCTCTTCAGGTCTTGTGATTCTAAAGGTATGTTGATGGTGTTGATATATTTCTTGTGTCAAGAGGTTTTGTGGTTTGGTACTCTGGAAGTTGCATTTTAGAGTTGCAGTAATTGGAAGTGTAGTCCGAATAAACAAGTTGTGTACATTCTAAAGGCGTGAACTATTGTGAAGGATTTTGATGAATTTCAAGTTGATAGAGGAACATTCTAGATCATGATGAAGCATGGTATGTGTTTTTCAAGTCATCCTTGGATTTAAGGAAGCGTGTAATTCAAAGTTTAATGGTGTTTACATGGGTAAAAACTAGCCTAGTGTTTACACTACATTCAAAGATGTTTAAGTATTGATGAAGGTGTAGCGTGACATGTGAGATTTGATTTGGGTCCCAAATAATTTTTATTTTCATTCACTTTCATTCCTATCCACTAGGGGAATTCTCAGTTCCAACCAATTTTGAATTTACAAAGAGTAAGGCAATTGTAGCAAAATTGAAGATGTATTTCAAGTTGCAGATGGTATAAATGCAAGGTGAATTGATACAAGATGAGGTGTAGAATAGAGTTGAGTATTGTGATGCAAAATTAAGTGTATAATTTCAAATTGTAGTGCAAGTTATAATGCAATATATTTGAATGCAGTGAGATGAGGTATCTTGACCACTTGAAGGTTGCTAGTGTTGTTGGAGCTATTGTGGTGGAATCTTTGTTGCATTGAGATTGTGTTCTCTTTGTAACATTATATCTTCTTTCTTATTTCTATTCTGGTAGTGAGCCTAGGTTGTGAGCCTCTTTGTACTAGTTTTTTAATTAATTTTATTGTGAACTAATCCTCACCATGGTTTTTCCCTTCTAGGGTTTTCCATATAAATCTAGTGTTCTCTTGTGTATGGTATTGGTTGGTTTAGCTTTTGTTATCTGATTTTCATGTTTAAACATTATAACATATTAAGGGTTTAATGAATGCATGTGGATCTGATTACTCTAATGCAAGAAATAAGACTCAAACAATATAGTTAAGCAATAAAAACACTAATCTAATCCTGCGTTTAACAACAAAGAACAAAGAAATATAAAGACATATAAACAAAATGATCTCACTAAACATCTATATATTCCTTTGAATGACCTCAATTGCACCTCTCCATTTTTTTGTTTGTATGCTATTTTCCCTCATATTTATTAAGTATGCAAATATGGCATATTAACTATTGACTTAGAAAAATATAAAAGATTATGAGCTTCCTAAAGTATAAAGATTTTGGGAGGAGACATAATGACAAAGATTACATCAATTTATAGAAAATTGGTTTTCAAAATATTGGCCTAGATTCCAAAGAGAGATTGGCGATCGAGATTGATGGATACCATGCAATGAAGATTTGTGTCAGTTACAACATGAGTGAAAGAGTCTGCATGATGATGATTAAATTAAATAATAATTTAATCTGGTGTCGAGACTATTCAAAATTGGAAGAATAAAGTTTGTATGTGAAAGATAAAGTAGAAACATTGTGTTCAAATGCATAAATGAATTAATTAATTAAATAATTTTATTTAATTAATAAAATTTTGCATGCAGAAGAATAATATTGACTGATTAAAGCATAAGATCTATTTGTCAGGAATAACTCCCAAGATAACTGACTAATGAATAATTAGATAACTATACGATTATCTAATCACAGAGGAATATTTGAGGAATAATAATATTTATGAATTATATGATTATTTAATTCAACATTCGAAATTCAAGGATTTAATTAAATAAATAAATATTTATTTAATTGATTGTCGAAAAGGTTATTGAATAATTAAATAATTCCAAATGAATACTTAATTATAGTCTTAAATGTTATAAAGGATAAATTAAATAATAAATTATTTAATTTAGAAAGAGGATTAATTAGTTAGTGACATAATTAAATAAACAAGACTTATTTAATTAATCAAGAAAGGATAAAAGGTCATAATGAATTAATTCAATAATTAAATTTATTTAATTAATATAAGATAAGTGACTTTAGAAAGTAATTAAATAATTAATATTATTTAATCATGACTATGATCATTAGAATTATGTCGAAAACTGGTGTCACAAGCCTAGACCAATTTTTAGTGTCTACAGTTTGCCCCTCTTTGATATAATGTCATTTCAGCCTTTGTGTCAAAGAAAATTATTTAAATCATGCCCCTGTCATGCCTCGATGTGAAATATGTTAGGGTATGCCCCCTCAAGAAAAAATGACAATTTTTTTTTAAATTTTGAAAAATTAGAAAGTGTCCCAATTAGGTAATTTGATAGTCAGAAGTTTGATGGTGGTGAAAGAAATTGATTTCGAATTCATTTGGAAAATAAATGGATGTTGGAAGTTGGAAAATTACGTGTCCAATACAAAAGGTTGGAGAAAAACCCTCCAAAACCCTAGGTATAAAAAGGATTTGGGGTAAAAATTCAATTCATTTGCACCCTAAACAATTTGAAAACCTTGGTTTTTTCTTTGAGCTCGTAGTTGAAGATGTTGCCTGTACTATATGCATAGCATCACAGATACCACATTCAGACATTCAAATGCCCAGTCGACGCAGGACCCCCGGTATGTAGCCCTGAACTGTCTTTTGAAATTTTGTTTTTCACACTTTTCTAGGCATTTAAACTTTAATTTTTATATGCATCATTTGAGAATCAACGCATATGCATTCGTACGCGATACATGTGCTCATGAAATGAAACATATGTGAAAACACGTCTCGGTCATTTGAATAGTTTTCACCACATGTGATTAGTTTGCACTGCATGTGAATAATTGTCACATTTTCTTTTGTCAGTGTCGCATGTAGTTTAATGCATAACATTTTTATTTTCGCATTGCATTTTCATGTTAGGATTAACAATAATAAGTGAATCACATTTGCAAACTAATGATGCATATGTCTGATAGGTAGGTATGTTTGATTTTGTGCTGCATTTGAAATGTTGCAACGAATGCATATGCATGTGTATGTGACACATTTGAGATTGTGCACCGAATATGAAAATTATAATGATGCATTTGAGATGTTTCAATGCATTTGACTGTCAAACTTTTGAATTTTTTTTGGTGATGCAAAAATGAAAGTTCTACTTTCTGACACAACATTTCCATGCCTTTGCAGGTTATATTAGATTTGATATACACCTGAGAGTCATGGCTGATGACATATGAGCTTCGAGATGACTTATAGAGTGTTGAGACATGTCTAATTTAGATATTAGGTTTGAACCATGTTTGCACCATGCCCACTATTCGGGAAAACAACAGTATGCTAAATTATCTTTGTGAGATGTGGCATTCTGAGACCTCCTCTTTTCATTTTCCTACTGGAGAAGCCACAGTCACCTTAGAGGATGTCTATAGGATCCTAACATTGCCTATTAGAGGTGAGATGGTGATATATGATACTTAGAGAGGATATAGTGACATCACTAGATTATATGTGTATGATGATATTAGATGACTGAGCATTGAGCATTATGAGATTAGATGGTAGAGGTGGCAAAGGCAGGAGAGGAGGTGGATTATCGCTTGTTCGTGAGGAGGAGGGTGAGGGTGAGAATATTCCCATGTTAGACCTTGGTGGAGGAGGAGAGGAAGAGATTGGGGGTGAGCATGCAACTAATGAGGTAGCAGGGGAGGAGCATGCAGAGGATGCGGCTGGGAGGGAGGATATGGATATTGATGTTCTTGGAATTTTGGAAATTTATGGTCTTGAGGAGGAGGAGGAGGTGATGGGGGAGTACGAGAGGGAGCTCTGGGATAGGATTGTGGAGGATTGGGATGTTGAGGTGGGAGAGACGATGAAAAATTAAGGAGGCTCCCAAGGACAGTGTTGTCAAGTTGCAAGCCCATGTAGAAGTCTTGGAGGAGAGGTTGAGGGTGGTGACTGCAGAGTGAGATGCTATGCAGATGGAGAGGGACAATGCCCTTCTAGACAGGGATCAGACACCCATCCGACAATAGGAGACAAAGGCTAGATTTATTGAGTTGAGGGTATTATGTACTGGACGAGATGCAAATTTTTCACAAGATTTAGTCAGGGCTAGTGAGTGAGAGATGTATTATAGGTATCTATATGAGGTAGAGGTACCACCTGAGAGGAGAGCTCCTAGTTATTCACAAGCACACAGTGGGATTTCTCAGAGTAGGACTCACAGTCAGATACAGAGCACAGATGATGTGGTGGGTCCACCTAGGACAAGACCATATGAAATGCCTCCTTCAGCACAAAGAGTGCATCATCGATAGTCACCTCCTCAGACTCCACATTGGAGCAGTGGGAGTACTGGACAATGACATGTTTATTTTTGTAGACTTTGTATTTTGATCATAGAGCATGTGAGATCCCTTTGTATTGATACATTCTAACATTGTACTGTGGCACATATTATTTTGAGCGATATATATTTATATATATCATTTTTGGTGGCAATTCATATGATTTGTAGTTTGTTCTATATGATTATGTAGTTTTCTACATGATTATGCAATTTTCTACATGATGTGATTTATGATGTTTACATTATGATGATTCATTTCCTATGATGATGTGTTTATATGATGATATGTTTATTCTATATGATTATGGATGCACAGTATTGACACATATGATGAATGTATTCTATGCTTATGAAGATGAGATGCAATATGATACTATTATTATGTATAATTCCATGTGGATGTATCTATAATATATACAACATGTATGTCTAGATGTGATGGATATGCATATTTCTGTGTTGTTTTAAAAATGCAGTATATATTACTATGTACATATGATGATGTCTACATGATGGTTTTAAAATGAATGCATATGAAAATTACCTATTTTTTTGTTTTGTGTGTCACAGGACTCCATCATTATGTAGGATAGAAGCAATGTTAGCACGGATTATTCGAAATGTTAGTATTGAAAAAAATGGGTATTAGTAGAATGTATAATCTTCAATATTTTTCCAAATACAAACTAAGCCTTGCATTAAATAATCATTGGGTGGGACACAACACAAATGGATAGTAAACACCATGATATGAGATAGACCAAGGTGTACAAATTCATCCACTTGCTAAAACAGACAGTCACAAACAAGAAGTGTCTAGACTCATACTAAGGGAAAAATTGCCCCAGTCTTTTTGTCTAGACAAACCATAGACAACAATCAAAGAAAAAGACAGAGTTAGGATACATTATTTATCCTCTAAATCCTTCATGGGACATCCTCGAGAAAGCTATTAATCTGACTTGAAAACCAATTAAAAGATAGTCTACAGACATGATTCAAAGAAAAATAGTCCATAAACATCCTTGCTTCTCTAAATCCTTCATGGGACATCATCAAGAAAACTAGTAAATAGACTCAAAGACAAATCCAAAAAGATAAAACCAAATAATCCATAAATGTCAAAAAACTAATAAAAATATTTTCCAAAATTTTATCTATTTTTGTTTGTTTGATAATTTGATTGTTTGATAAAGTTGGATGTGAGGGGTGACACATATTGTATAAGACATTGAGTCTAGTTTCTACATTGTGACTATTTGTGTAAGGCATGACGAAGCCTGGTTTTAGAAAGACATTTACTATATAAGACATTAAGTCTGATGTCATTGATGTGACAAGCTTCATTAAGGCTATGGTGATTGATAATGTCTATTGTCAAGAAGGACACATCTTGTATAAGACATGTTGCTGGTGTTTTCTACACAACAACAACTCAGATAGAATATGATATCCTATCTCTCTTGAAAGGTAAATCTCTATGGGAAAGGATATAACCCCAAGGTCTCTAATGTCAGGTCTTGACAATGCAATGAAACAAATAAGAGATAATGTGAAAATGCTGGTAATCACAAAGGGACCTTACTATAAGGGAACACTGGACTTGAATTTATCAGATCTAAATAATGAATTGATACTTGAATATTTAATTGAACCCAGATAATAAAGAAATAGAAAAAGATGAAGGTTTTAGAGATGATTCCAAGACTACTTCTAACCCTAAGATTGATAATGCCAAAAGATAAAATGCTCAAAATGGACCAATCCCTCATAAACTGATTCTTGCTCAATCTAGATAAATCTACAATTTCATAGAAATAGTGCAATCTTCTAAGGTATTTAAAGATTTTCAAATCACAAACATTCATTCAAGAAATCCTAAACAAATCTTTATAATTGAACTAAGCACAATTTTAAGCCCAGGCTAACTTTGCAAAGCAACTAACAATCAGCTAACTGCAAAAAGTATGGACTAGGGATCACTGCAAACATTCCAAGCATAAAACTCTAAGCATCACAAAACTATTTAACTATGAACTTTAAGAAATTTCAAAGATAGAACAACAAGGATAATGCCAGATGAAACTCCACAAGATAGATACCAAATCACAATATCCTTTCTTATATTAAGTCATCCAAAATGGCAACAAATCTAGCTTTCTATTACAACACTTTCTTGAAAATAAACCCTAATTCGCTCAACTGTGGAATTTATATTCTACCTCTCTATGCATATCATGTATCACATGTCTATCTCTCTTTCAAATGAGGCAAAATGCCTATTTTATAGAGAATCCCTAAGATAGGTCGGCCCAAAAATAAGAGTTTACAATAAAACACGACCTACAAGAGGTCGGCCTCAAAAGATATTCAAATACAATATGAAATGTGCAAATAGCACCAATTTCATCCAAGTCGGCCTAGGTACCAAAGGGGGTCGACCCAATGCACATGAATAATGGGAAGAAAAAATCTTGAGGTAACCCTACATAACTACTTCCCATCCTTGTCCTTAGCTCGATCTTCTTCACCATACATGACCAACAATATCTTGTCCAGTTCAACAATAGGTGGCATAGGAAAAACCTTAACTCTTATTTCGAGAGACTTAATACTATCCCTTTCTTACCTCACTATACCATCCCAATCAACCCTATTAGTTAAGTATTTGTCAATGATTGCAGTATAGGTTGCAACATCATCTAGCTGATGTTTAGTGACTGGTCCCTCACCAACTGGAGAATAAACATCCCTCCACCATTTCCTAAGTTGCTCTAGATTAAGATGCTTCAAAGAAAACTTCTTCCTTCCTGTCATAATTTCAAAGAATGAGATAAAATTATCATGAATACAATTCAAAGTGTCCTCAATCTACTTTCCTTGTTTGTAAATCTTTTTCAAGGCCTTTTGCCTTATTTGCAAGATTTTGAACCATTCCCAAGGTTCAGAAACCCTTGAGAAAGGAAAAATCCCACTCTTTACTAGCTTATCTTTAGTAAACTCCATAATCATTCTGGTTTTCTACAGTAGAAGGTCAGTATCCTCCTTGTCTTGAGCTAGCATAGTCTTCAACCAGTCCACTGATCTCATGGCATCCCCTCCAGTCGACAAGATATCTTTAATGGCAACATCTCCTTTAGTTTGAACCCCTTGCAACCAAGCAACTATGGAAAGTGTAGTGACTTTCATCTTCTCAAGCTCGAAGATTGTTTCTTGTGGCAAGAAACCTACAACAAAGGAGGAAGAGCCAATAGACTGCAAGGGTTTCATCAACTCTTGCAAGTAATTCTTCAATATATCATTCTCTTTCTCCACCTCATGCCTAGTTTGTACAACCTTCTTCAACCTGCCCACAATTATAGCATTGGATCCTTCATACTCCTCAATGTCCTATTCCATAGATGCATGCCCTAACTCAATAGTCTACACATGATAATCCTTGGTAGTAACATTATCTCTATCTTTATCCATAGCAGGGGTAGCAATGTGAGCCACTCTATTACCTAACCCATCTCTCTCAATTCAGGACACAACTCTAGCCTTCTTCTTAATCTTTCCCTTTTCAACATTAGCCATTAAGTCATCCCAATTAGGAGGAGTATCCTCTACTACTACAAGTTTACTTTTCAATTCTTTATTTAGCCAACCTGGAACAGTGGACTCAGTTGACACTGTATCTTGCTTATCTTGCTCCTGCTGATCATTATGAGCATCCTTCTCAACACTTCACACATTAGGGATATCTATGATTGGGTTCTCCTTGTCTTGCAACTGCTCCTCTACAACAACCTATAGTGTTGAAGGGATCTTGGCTGGTATCTCCTCCTATTGAGGATATTTACTCAATTTCTCTTTCGTGAGTGAATCTGCATAGGCCACCAAAGCAGACTAGACCACTTTGTCAATTTCTGCCTCTGCATTATATAGGTCTCCTTCCTAAAATTCTTCCTCTTCCAAGTCCTTAGGATCTTCATCCTTCCTTAGTTCTTCTTGTACACTATCAGTATCTTGAGGAATGGAAATACTTTCTTGTTCAACAATGAGATCAGTCACAGGAACATCCTCCTATGTAGCAACATCTTTTGGGGAAGGAGTCCTTGACCTCCTCATATATACTTGTGTCCTTTCCCCTAAACTCTCTACTTCAACCACTAGTGGTTCAACCTCCTTATTAGTTTTAGGAGCCTCCTCCAGTTTCTATGACAGCTTCGTAAGCCTTCTTCTCTTTGTCAATGGAGGGGTAACATCTACCTCTTCCTTCCCATCTTTGTCCTTTTCAGCCTCTTTCCTCGAGACAAGTCTCCTCTTCTTGGCAATAGGTTTCCTTTGTTTACCTACCTCTACCACCTTCTCAGTTTGAACATCCCTAACCTGAATCTTGAAAGGGGAATACACCTTTTCCTTACCTTTAGGATCCTATTCGTGTGATTCCTCAGAAGCAGAATGAGACTCCAAGTCTCCCATTAGTTCATAAGTACATTGGACACCCTCACTCTCCAATTCCAACATTTTTTGTTTCAACCACATTTTGGTTTACTTCATCACCAGAGTCATGATTTGATCCAACTCTATTTTCTCTTCCTCTAACCAGTCGATCTCTCCAACTGGCTTATCCTTCACAGACTCGAAGACATGACCCTAAATTAGATTTACATCCTCTTCCACCTGGTCAAGGATGGCCTTCACATTGTATAACCTCACCAAGTCCACTGGCAACTTGGATAATTTCTTCTTCCTGACCTCAAATTCATCAGCAAGGTTAATCCAATAATCCTCAATGTTGACCTTATGATTGTAATCCCTACTGGCTTTCCTTTGTGCCTCACCAGTGATGTCAAAATTTTCTCTCTTGGAATGGAAGGAGAGACCAAAAATGCACATCTCATCCTCAGAAGCATGAGTAGAATGGATAGAAGGACAAACATCACCCATTCCTATCTTCAAGGGAAAATCATTCCTGAAACCCATTTTATGCTTATCTCCTTTTACAAATATGTTGAATTCACAAATTTGCCTAGTGACCTCCAACAATATAATATGATCAGTAGGGTACCTTGGGATTCTGTAAGGGGCCCTCTGACAACCATCAATCCTAATGTAAGAGAAAGTGGGAAACTGGATAAACCATGCCCCATATCTCTTTATGAATTCTCTAGTTTTGTCAGAAATTCTCACAGGCTCTGCACCTTGGAGCAATCTAGTGATATACATTGTGAAAGCATCATTTTATCTTCTATAGCTTCCTCCAATTAGGTGCAACTGTGGATATATCTCATATATTGCATCTTATCCAAAAGTACCTCTAGTGCTCAACCTCTTATATGGGTGAAATCTTGCCAATAAATACACTAAGTAGGAGGTCATGGTGAAGGTCTTGGTTTGCAACACATTGCACAACTGCTCATGGATCACTGTACTTATGGCTCTTGCCTAGTGATAATCAATTCCCTACTCCATTCGAGCAATAAAATTAAATATCCAAATCTCAAACACCCCTGCACTCTTCAATCCTACAAGTCTACTGAGAAGAGTGATAACATTGTAATACTCCCTTTTGAACTTAAGCCTGAATAGCTGCTTTGGAAATTTGGAGAAATGAGACTTGGGATTCTCCAACCAAGAGTTGATTACCTACTGGGACTTGACCACATTTTCCTCATAGTATTTCCTTGTTGTATCTATGTCAAAACCCACCACATGTGACCTGTCAAGCATATCAAAATCCCATGCAATCAACATAGGACTAAAACCTGCCACAATCCTTTCTTGAGGACCAATTATCCTCTGTGTCCCTTTGTCATAATTCTTGGTACACTCAAGTACTAGTTCATAGTATTGCACCATGGAGGGAAAACCTACTACATGCACTAACCCGGATTCCACAGTTCTCCTGGCCAACAAAGGAAGATTTGGTGCTGCCAATTCAACTTTAAACTCCTCATAATACCACATACCCACATTGGTATCGGTGATTTGTGACCAAATAGAAGTCAGTTTGCTTTCAAGAATCTTGCTTTTTATATCCAACTTCACCTTCTCTGCATCATAGACAACATAACTCTCTGCACTTGGATATGTTGCCTTCCCTTTGCCATGACCAACAACATCTTGTCCTGATCCTACCTGCAAACAAATAAGAATGACAAAATGAGGTCGAAGAGAAGCAAAAACTGTTAAGAAATCCATATCACCAAAGTTTGGGATTCAGCCCACCTCACGGATTCCGGACTAGAGAGGAATTTTAGGGAAATCCGGACCAGGCGGAATCCGGCAAGACAAACACATAACCCCCAAAATATTACCCAATCCATCAATTCAATAAAGGAACAACCTTAAAGATACTTAGAATAAGTTCATTTGATCATCTAAACATACTATCAATAAGAAAATCTCTCACATAATCCTCATACTCATCGCTTCCCAAAACTTCAGAAGAATCTAACTAGGGAGGATTTTAGCAAAAACAACAATAGTTACAATTAACCTAGGAAAAAGGATGAGACACGGAACTTCCAAAAAAATCTGGTGGAAGTGGATTTTAGCAAGAAATGGATAAATCACCATAAATTGTGAATCTGAAAAAATGACCTGACCACAAATACCGAGAAAATCCGAAGGAGGCAGATTTTCTCGAGGCAAACAAAAGATCTAGTTTAAGATGGCAAGAAAGAAGGAATGGGAAAGTCGAGGAAATCCGGACCAGGCGGAATCCCACGGAGACATCAAAAACCTGAAATCATCCACATTCTCTCATTTTTACCAAGACGAATCAAAGACCATGGACCTAAGGTCTACACCTCAACAATGACCTAACCATGGACCCCAATGGATCAAATATGAATTGAAAACCCCCCTCTTAGAAATTTGAGAGGGATTGGCATTGCCTTAGGTCATGAACCCAAAAAATATCCGCCATGGGAGCATATAAAAACCATACATGACTTGCCTACTAGCAATATGTGAGGTTTAAGACAAACACAAACAAGCCTCGAAAATAAAAGTGAGATACCAGACCAAAATAAGTGCTCAATGATCAACTTGGTGGATTGATAAAAAAAATGAAAACCCCAAAATGCTCGGACATGGTATGCACACCCAAGAAACAACAAAGCAATGAAAGGCATGAAATCAAATGAAGCAAAGCAACCAGCAACAAACAGAGGAAAGGAGAATGTCTACATACCATGAGAGCAAAAAGAACTAAAACCGGTGATGCCAACAATCAACCCGCAAACACGAGCAAGATACGAGCAATGCTCACAAAATTCAAATGCAGCACTCCAAAATAACCTTGAAATGGATGATCTAGCAACACACCTCAAGCCCCAACACTCAAACTCAAATGAAATGTGAACAAATAAACTCAGATGACCAATTACTCCCCAAGATTCAATATATCAATTCCCCAAAGGGTCGTGCAATCACCATTAATGTGACCGAAAAGACAACCAAGACCAAAACCCAAAGATTCAACAAGGCAATAGACTTCGAAGAAATATGGACATGATGGATTTCCCTAGATTTGGGTCATCAGACAACTATCTCCAGATTCTAAAAGAAAACCAGGAAAATCCGGCCAAGGTGGATTCTCCCGAAAATGGTGAAAAGTTTGGAATTTACTCAGATCTTAAGATAGACAACTAAATCCACAAATGTGCCACTCCAACCAAAAAGATGAAAATTGAAGCATAGATTCAAGCAAGCGAAATTCGAGAAAAGAAAGGCCAAGAAACCAAAAAAACCAAAAAAAGAGAGGGTCCCCACTTCAGTGGGGCGTGTGTGCAAAAACTGCACAACAAATGGTGACTCCGTTGGGGAAATGCTCCAGAGCATTTCGATGATAAACTAATATCAATAACTGAGAATCTTTGGTTTCGATCCTCTCATTGAGGTACCTATGAACAAAGTTCTAGAAACCACAAGCAAGAAGACCTTTTTCTATACCAGGGTCCAAGTGTGTGTGTTGTGCATTTATTCCTATTCCTTAGATACAATGGGAACCTAGGAAAATTTGGCTAGGCTACATAAAATTTCTAACTCCAAAAGCGACCTGGAGAGAGCCTCATTTCCAATCAAGCATCTATAGCCCCGACGAGGTTATCGTTGTGATCCTCCCAAGCATAGCTCTACTACCAGTCAGGCGTCTATAGCCCCGGTAGAGATACTAGGATACCCCTGATAAGGTGAAGTTTATTTAGATTTTCAACATTTTCCTTTTCCCCTTTCTTGTACTTTTACCTTATAGAACTTTTCTCTTTCACCTTCGTAAGTAATGAAACTCACACTCAGGGATGAGGAACACAGTGGCACTAAAGCAAAATATGAGATTTTTTACTAGGCCAAATTACCCAAAAACCCTATGCAACTCCAAAATCTTCAATTTTAGTGTGAATAATGTGAGACCCGAATATATTCCAAAGTGTATCCAAAAAAATTAATCCTAATTCTAAGTACAAGGGACATCAAATAGAAGATTTCCACCATTTGACTCTAAAAAACTGATTAGATTTTATAAAAGAAATTCCAGAACAACCCCTAGCAAATAGCCCATTATACAGATGCAACAATCCCAAGAAAGCAAGGATCCCAAGAGTAAAAACCAAAATGAAAAGAAAAACAAACCAAGGCAAACCTACACTACCAAAGAAAAAAGAAGCAAAGAAAAGAAAACCTATTCTATTCTATGTACAGGATGAACTGAAAATAGTTCAAGGTTGGAAATAATGCTTCAGATACTACCCATTAACAAGAAATGGAATATCTTCACCTGTGAGGATTTTTAAGCGAAAATCATTATCTCCCAAAATTTTCGAAATCTGGTAAGGACCAAGCTATAGTTTATCAAATTTACCATGTTCTCCCTTACGGTCATGAGCTTTATCCCAATAGAGAACTAAGTCGGAAATTCTAAAGGCCTTGACCTTAGCTCTCCTATCAAACCATATTTTCACCACACCTTGATGTTTAGCAAAGTTTTCTAGGGCTTCATCCCTTTTTTCTTCTAAGTGTAACAACTCAACGAAATGAGCTTCACACTTATCTTCCTCATTGTAGTATGCGTTGATAAATTGTAAGGTAGGGATCTTGAATTGAATAGGAAACACGGGTTCCAAACCATACACCAAGTGATAAGGAGAGGTTCATATGGATGCCTTTTGTCTAGTACGGTCAGCCCAAAGAGAAAAGTGAAGATGGGTATGCCAATCCTTAGGATTTTTCTCTAACAACTTACGGATAACTATCAATAGGTTCTTATTGGAAGACTTAACTAGGCCATTACCCTGGGGGTAATAATTGGATAAAAATTTAATAACAATCCCATGATCAAATGCCCAATTAGAAAATTTTAGAGATGCAAATGCAAGACCATTATCACAAACCAGAGATAGTGGACAACCAAAATGATTAATAATCTCAGACTCGAGAAAATTGATTACCACATCCGAAGTACATTGTTTACAAGAAAGAGCCTCTTTCCATCTAGTAAAATAATCAGTTATGGTAAGAATATACTTGTGACCCACAAAAGATGGAGGATTGATTGGACCTATGAAGTCCATACCCCACTGGGTAAACAGTTTTACCTCTATGACCGACTGAAGTGGAAGAGCTGCGTGTTTTTCCTTACTTGTTGTAGTTTGACATATGTGACAAATCCTCACATGTTGTTGTGCATCTTTGAAAAAAAGTAGGCTAGTAATAGCCTACTCTTAAGATCTGGTTTGCAGTGGCTAATGTAGAACCATGGCCCGTGCTATATTTCTCATGAAATTCAATCATCACTTTGGCAACTTCCTCATTTCCCAAACATCTTAAATATACGCCTTCATGATTTATTTTATACAAAATAGCTCCTTTCATCATAAAACTTTCACTCTTCAGACGCAAAGCCCACCTCTGAACTGTATTAAGGTGATCAAGACATTGTTGATTCAGTAAATAGAAAATAATTTCATCAAACCAATCTCCTAGAGATACTTCTTGAAGATAATAGTGTTGAGCTATGAGATTAGGACCTGTCTCAGCCATTGTCTTTGTGATTCATTTTCCTCTCACTAATTTCATGGGTTGGATTTCCATATCATATTCCTACAACATAGTCACCCATTTGTCCCTTCGTTCTCCTAACTCATTTTGCATTAGCAACAACTTCACTGCAGGATTGGGTACTATGGCAAAAACCTTATTCCTCAAAATATAATGCCTAAAATTTTTCACTGGTCTGACCAAAGCATAGGCCTTGTTTTCTACATTATGATATCTTAATTCTACATCCTTCAAAGGAGTACTCATGAAGGCTATAGGATGCTCATTTCCTTGATCGAACTTTTGAGTTAACATTGCAACACAAGAGTGATCAGAAGCGAATGAATATATGTAAAAAGGTTTAGCATAATCAGGACTCACCAACACCGGAGCTTCAGTAATAGCTTTCTTGATTTCTGCAAATGCTTCCTTAGCTTCTACATTCCACTCTATTTTTTCTTCTTGTTTCAACATGGCATTCAATGGCTTAACTATCTCTGCAAATCCAGTGATAAATTTTCTTACAAAATTAATTTTACCAAAGAATGACTTCATCTCTTTCTTACTTGGAGGAGGCTGAATCTTCAAGATAGCCTATATTCACTCAAGATCAATAGAATATCATGTTCTGAGATAATATATCCCAACAACTTTCCTTCTGTGACTCCAAAAATACACTTCCTTGGATTAAGTGAAATACCAAACTCTCAGCATCTTTGGAACACTTTGCATAAATCTGTTATATGATCTCCTCATTGCTTGAAAAAAACTGTCAAAACATCCATGTAAATAATCATGCACTTACCAATTATGTTCTTAAAAGAAATGTTAATAGCTCTCTGGAATGTAGCTCCAGCATTGATCAACCCAAATGGCATCCTTTTGCAAGCAAAAGTTCCCAATTTTGTAGTGAAGGCATTTTTGTGCCTATCCTCATATTGCATGATAACTTGGTTGTATCCAGAATACCCATCCAAAAAGGATGTCATTTGAGATCCATTAATGATCTAAAGCATCTCATCCAGTGAAGGAATTAGATAATTATCCTTTTTTGATGCTCTATTCAGATTCCTAAAATCTACACATAGCCAGATTTCTCCATTCTTTTTCCTTACCGGAACCAAATTCGTAACCCAAGTAGAGTGCCTTACTGGAAATATAATGCATGTTGAAAGAAATTTATGCACCTCCTTTTGAATAATGGGTTCTAACAGAGCATTAATTGGCCTATGTCTCTTGCTGAATGGTTTAACATCTAACTTCAAAGGGATGGTATGTGTAATAATTGAAGTATCATATATTTTCAAATCTTCATAACTCCAAGCTATCACATCATGATATGCATGTAAGGTATCAATAATCCCCTTTCTTTCTTTTGGAGTACATACCTTGCCAATAAGAACATTCTTCATGTCATCTGGTGTTCCCATATTGTATGTTTCACACTGACTACTAGGAGACTCCCTTTTGGCTTGCTGCTCCTGATCTCTTATCTTATCCAAATCAAAAATTTGTTCCAGTTGTACCATACCTCTTGGAATAGTATTAGTTTTCAAATTATTAATTCCTCCAAAGTCGATTTCTACTTCTTGAGACTCTATCTCATCAATGACTTGAGAAGCGAACACACCACAACCTGTAATAAAGTCCAAAATATGATTATCATCTTCAAATACCTAGAAATTAGTAACGTTATCAGGCACCAAAGGTACTGGAGTGAGTTCAACTGTAAATTTATTTAATCCCGAAAGTGATAAAGGCTACAAGGTGCTAGCAGCTTGGGCTAAATAATCTGTGAATTGATTCTTGCTTCAAGGAATCAATTGGATGTTGAAAGAATCAAACACCTCAGTGAGATCCCACACTCTATGCCTATAATTGGTCATTCTCCTATCACAACATGAATACGGTTTCCTTACTTGTTTGATTACTAATTCAGAGTCCCCAAGAACTTGTAACATCTTAAATTTCTTCCTTGATGCCATTAACAAGCCATGGATTATGGCTTCATATTCAGCAACATTATTGGTGCATTGGAACTAGAGTCTATGAGTAACGAAATAATTCTTACCTCTAGGACTGATTAATTCAAATCCCGCTCCAGCACCCTACTTAGATTTAGATCCGTTGAATCTCAATGTCCAATAGCCATCAGGTTCTGTTGGTCTTAATTTATCTTGCTCTTTGCTGAGGATGGGGGGATTTTCAGGAGGGGTTTAGCTCTTACCCCTATCATCACTTAATCTTTCCTACATACTAAGTCCAATGGTTGCAACTGGATCAATGCATTTTTGCATCTGTAAGATAGAATTCTGACACAAGTCACATTCCAGCTCAGAATGAGAGGCATCATGGACTCTGCACCAATTGGGAAGCAATAGTTCTTCAATGGTTATACCTCCTTTCAACTGTATTTGATCTTGCATACATTTATGGATGAACTTCTTAAATTTATCCAACAGACTAAGCTGCCTATCCTCTAGGTCTTTCATATCATCCCCTTGCTCAATCAATGTTCCAGGACTACTGCTCTTTGGGATGTGTTCATATGAAGAATCCTGTAGCATGAAAACCTCTTCATCCTTTGTGACTGATGCCGCTAGTACATAGTTTCCCATGCTAACCTCAGACACCAACACCTCATTCGAAACATTATGATATTTAGTGATTACATACTTCATTCGGGGCTCTCTTTCAATTCAGATCTGAATCGGAACTCCTTTCCATGGTAACCACATATGATAATGATCAGTAGATGTATACCCATTTAATGCTTTAGTGAAATCCTTGCTTAAGATCAAACCATAAGTATCAAGAATGTCAACAACTTGGATATTAGTCACTTGTTGCACCCTAGGATTTGATGCAAGCTGCATAGGGATCATATTCAATTCTCCAACTACACTTACCTCTATTTTTTCCAATTGAGTAACTTTATTTTGAGAAGATATAGGGTTAATACCCAAGGCCTTGTGAACAAAAAAATGCATAACATTTGTGGAGGCTCCTGAGTCTAGAAGACAATTATGCAAATTCTTTCTGAAGATATGAATAGAAATCAAGAAAGGAGGGGTTTCTATCTTGCCTTGAAATAAACTCTAATGAGTGTCAGTCTATGCAAATTGACCTTTATCTTTATCTCTCCCTTTGTCCACAGGTGGGACCTGACTTCTAGGTGCCTAGGAATTAGAAGACCTGGTAACATCCTCATTGACAGTTACCCCCTGTGGTGCTATGTTCAAACTAAATGACCCAAAAACTGCACCCCTAATAGCAGGAACTCTTAATAACTCAAAAGTAGAAAGAATTACCTTTAATTTCTTGAATTCCTTAGTCACATATTTGCCTAATTTCTCCACATTCAGGTCAGCATGGGCTTCCTTGTAGCCATTGGCCTACCTATCTTTGGATACTTTAGCATTGTTTCCCTTTGATAGGTACTGTGTGGGCACGTGAGGATAAAGTGGATTATTACTAGCTTGTAGATCTGATGGAGTATTAAAATTGATAGGAGGAATAGAAGTAGTGAAAGGACATCCAGCCTATGGACTCCTATTGGGTCTATTTCTCAAATCATATTTATTTGTTGGTTATTGAAACATCTTCTCTTCAACACTAACTTCATCCTCTTCCAAGGGGCCATTATCATTCTCAATTTCTTTGTTAAACAACTGGGAAATCTCATCTTCATTTAGCACCTTCTCTGCCACATCCTCTTGGTCACTGGATTCTTCTTCTGGTTCATTTTCTTCACCTTTGGGGAATAGGGCATGGTTGAGTACCAGTACTGGAGAATCATAGGGATTTGAGGGCACAATTTCCTGACCACTAGAATTATTCTCCACTTCATACTGAAAAATAGAAGCCATAGTATGAAATTTGGTACAATCTAATTCAGAGTGTTGACTTGTCTTATGGAGCCTGCACCAACCAGACAAAGCTGCTTCTACCAAGTATACACCATTTGGAGGCTTCTCTTGAGTAGCAGGCTGATCCAATGGATTAGGAATTCCTTCATTGTTAGGTCTAGTGTTCCATGACCTATTCTGCCTAGGTGGTTGCCCTCTGTCAAATCCCTATCCACCTTGTTGATTTCTATCAAAATTCTGACCAGAACCTTGTCCTCTGTCATAGTTTTGATTTCTGTCAAAATACTGCCCTCTTTCAAATTTTATGTTCTCCTTGCCATAGTTAGATTGCATGTTCTTCTAAGTAGCCTGAAACTGTCTATTCTGATTTCTCAAATAGGTTACTTTTGTATTCAACCTTTTCACTTGTTCAGATAACTCATCTAGTCTTTCTTTGTCTAGATTTTTAGGTGGTGCCAAATTAACACTACCAGAAGGATATCCAGGTATGCCTCCAGAACCAACAACATGATTCAAAACTTCTGAATTCTGTAAATATGTCAGAAAACCAACCTATTGCTAATGAAGGGGTTGATTATCTCTTTGTTGAGGATAAGAGGTCACAGGTTGAGCTTGATTTAAAGGTGGACCTAGATGAGGAACCAAAGGTAATGAAGGTATTGGATTCATTATGGGAGCATGACTAGTCAAAGCCTGATTAAGGGTTTGAAATTGTCCAGGGTGAGCAGCAGGTCCTAAGGATGGTAAAGGTCCTAATAAGTGTTGCCTCAAGTTTGTCCTGGCCTTCACAACCTCTGCATATGTAGTGAGCAAAGTGTTTAGAGGATTATTCCTTTGTTTAAGGAAAGTGATTGTAAGGCTATCTAAGGCTTCAAGGTAAACTTCCAAAGTAGTATTCTCATTTCCAGCATAAGGTGTCTGGAGTCTGGTGTATGCTCGATGGAACCTATCATTGAATGATCCTATAGGCTCACTAATCTCCCTCTTAACTCTAGTAAATTGCAAGTATAGATCATTATCACTAATGGGAATCTTGAACTTTTGTAGAAATGCAGTTTCTAATTCAGTCCAATTATGGATGGAAACAACAGGTAAGTGATTGTACCAATAAAAGGCCTCTTCGAGAGAGAATAAGGAAAAATCTTGAATGCAACATCCTCATGGTTTTTTCCTCTATCCCTCAAGCAGGTTTGGAAAATCCTAATATGCTCTTACGTTGTTCTGTCAGGGTCATGAATATGAAACTTAGAGAAAAAATGCTCAGGGTTCTTAGGCATGACATTGTAGTTATTAAAGATTAATGGGGAGATATTATTAGCAAGGAAAGCCATTGGTGGGGGTGGAGGTGGTAATGGTTGATTTATGACTATTGTGGTTATGGGATAGGAACTCCTTCAGAGTCGAATGAGGATGAAGATGATGGAGATGATAGAATTTGGTGGGCGGATGATGATTCTTCCCCTCCTCTGGTCCTTCTTGACCTAGTAGGGAATTTTAATTCTTAAAATTATTCTCCTCCAGGAGTAGATCTAATTCTTCTTCTAAGCCTCTTAGGAGAGATGGTGTTTAGGAAACACTCCAGCTTGCTTATTCAAGGCCCTCCTTCTAGCACCAATCTATTGATGGTGTTTTTTGCACAACAACAACTCAGATAGAATATGATATCCTATCTCTCTTGAAAGTTAAATCTCTATGGGACAGCATATAACCCCAAGGTCTCTAATGTTAGGTCTTGACAATGCAGTGAAACAAATCAGAGATAATGTGAAAATGTTGGTAATCACAAAGGGACCTTACTACAAGCGAACACTGGACTTGAATTTATCGATCTAAACAATGAATTGATACTTGAATATTTAATTGAACCCAGATAATAAAGATATAGCAAAAGATGAAGGTTTTAGAGATGATTCCAAGACTACTTCTAACCCTAAGATTGATAATGCCAAAAGATAAAATGCTCAAAATGGATCGATCCCTCATAAACTGATTCTTGCTAAATCCAGATAAATCTGCAATTTCATAGAAATAGTGCATTCTTCTAAGGTATTTAAAGATTTTCAAATCACAAATATTCATTCAAGAAATCCTCAACAGATCCTTATAATTGAACTAAGCACAATTTTAAGCCCAAGCTAACTTTGCAAAGCAGCTAACAATCAGCTAACTGTAAAAAGTATGGACTAGGGATGGTTGCAAACATTCCAAACATAAAACCCTCAGCATCACAAAACTATTTAACTATGAACTTTAAGAAATTTCAAAGATAGAACAACAAGAATAATGCCAGATGAAACTCCACAAGATAGATACCAAATCACAATATCCTTTTTTATATTAAGTCATCCAAAATGGCAACAAATCTAGCTTTCTATTACAACACTTTCTTGAAAATAAACCCTAATTCGCTCAACTGTGGAATTTATATCCTACCTCTCTATGCATATCATGTATCACATGTCTATCTCTCTTTCAAATTAGGCAACATGCCTATTTTATAGAGAATCCCTAAGATAGGTCGGCCCAAAAATAAGAGTTTACAATAAAACACGACCTACAAGAGGTCGGCCTCAAAAGATATTCAAATACAATATGAAATGTGCAAATAGCACCAATTTCATCCAAGTCGGCCTAGGTACCAAAGGGGGTCGACCCAATGCACATGAATAATGGGAAGAAAAAATCTTGAGGTAACCCTACATAACTACTTCCCATCCTTGTCCTTAGCTCGATCTTCTTCACCATACATGACCAACAATATCTTGTCCAGTTCAACAATAGGTGGCATAGGAAAAACCTTAACTCTTATTTCAAGAGACTTAATACTATCCCTTTCTTACCTCACTATACCATCCCAATCAACCCTATTAGTTAAGTATTTGTCAATGATTGCAGTATAGGTTGCAACATCATCTAGCTGATGTTTAGTGACTGGTCCCTCACCAACTGAAGAATAAACATCCCTCCACCATTTCCTAAGTTGCTCCAGATTAAGATGCTTTAGAGCAAACTTCTTCCTTCCTATCATAATTTCAAAGAATGAGATACACTTATCATGAATACGATTCAAATTTTCCTCAATCTTCTTTCCTTGTTTGTGGATCTTTTTCAAGGCATTTTGCCTCATTTGCAAGATTTCGAGCCATTCCCAAGGTTCAAAAACCCTTGAGAAAGGAAGAATCCCACTCTTTACCAACTTATCTTCAGTAAACTCCATGACCATTCTAGTTTTCTGCAGTAGAAGGTCAGTATCCTCCTTGTCTTGAGCTAGCACAGTCTTCAACCAGTCCACTGATCTCATGGCATCCCCTCCATTCGACAAGATATCTTTAATGGTAGCATATCCTTTAGTTTGAAACCCTTGCAACCAAGAAAATGTGGCAAGTGTAGTGCCTTTCATCTTCTCAAGCTCAGAGATTATTTCCTAAGGAAAGAAACTTGCAGCAGAGGAGGAAGAGCCAATGGACTACAAGGGTTTCATCAACTCTTGCAAGTACTTCTTCAATTTATCATTCTCTTTCTCCAACTCATGCCTGGTTTGTATAACCTTCTTCAACCTGTCCACAATTATAGCACTGGAGCCTGCATACTCCTCAATGTCTTATTTGATAGATGCATGCCCTAAGTTAATAGTCTGCACATGATCATCCTTGGCACTTACATTATCTCTATATTTATCTGGAGCAGGGGTAGCAATGTGAGACACTCTATTACCTAAACCATCTCTCTCAATTCGGGACACAACTCTAGCCTTCTTCTTAATCTTTCCCTTTTCAACATTAGCCATTAAGTCATCCCAATTAGGAGGAGCATCCTCTACTACTACCAGTTTACTTTTCAATTCTTTATTCAACCAACCTAGAACAATGGACTCAGTTGACACTGTATCTTGCTTACCTTGCTCCTACTGATCATTATGGGCATCCTTCTCAACACTTGGCACATTAGGGATATCTATTATTGGGTTCTCCTTGTCTTACAACTTCTCATCTACAACAACCTACAGTGGTGAAGGGATCTTGGCTGGTATCTCCTCTTGTTGAGGAGATTTACTCAATTGCTCTTTTGTGGGTGAATCTACATAGGCCACAAAAGGGGACTATACCACTTTGTCAATTTCTGCCTCCACATTATAAAGGTCTCCTTCCTAAAATTCTTCCTCATCCAAGTCCTTAGGATCTTTATCCTTCCTTGGTTCTTCTTGTACACTATCAGTATCCTAAGGAATTGAAATACTTTCTTGTTCAACAATGGGATTAGTCACAGGAACATCCTCCTTTGTAGTAGCATCTTTTGGGGAAGGAGTCCTTAACCTCCTCATATATACTTGTGTCCTTTCCCCTAAACTCTCTACTTCAACTACTGGTGGTTCATCCTACTTATTAGTTTTAGGAGCCTCCTCTAATTTCTGTGACATCTTCGCAAGCCTTCTTCTCTTTGTCAATGGAGGGGTAACATCTACCACTTCCTTCTCTTCTTTGCCCTTTTCAGCCTCTTTCCTTGAGACATGTCTCCTCTATTTAACTACCTCTACCACTTTCTCGGTTTGAACATCCCTAACTTGAATATTGAAAGAGGAATCCACCTTTTCCTTATCTTTAGGATCCTATTCGTGTGATTTCTCAGAAGACGAATGAGACTCCAAGTCTCCCATTAGTTCATAAGTACATTGGACACCCTCACTCTCCAATTCCATCATTTTGTGTTTCAACCAAATTTTGGTGTACTTGATCACCGGAGTCATGATTTGATCCAACTCTATTTTCTCTTCCTCTAACCAGTCAATCTCTCCAACTGGCTTGTCCTTCACAGACTCGAAGACATGACCCTAAATTACATTTCCATCCTCTTCCACCTGGTCAAGGATGGCCTTCACATTTTATAACCTCACCAAGTCCACTGAAAACCTAGAGAAATTCTTCTTCCTGACCTCAAATTCATCAGCAAAGTTAATCCAATAATCCTCAATGTTGACCTTATGACTGTAATCCCTACAAGCTTTCCATTGTGCCTCACCAGTGATGTCAAACCTTGCTCTCTTGGAATGAAAAGAGATACCAAAAGTGCTCATCTCCTCCTCAAAATCATGAGTAGCTTGGATAGTAGGACAAACCTCACCGATTCCTATCTTCAAGGGAAAATCATTCCTAAAACCTATTTTATTCTTATCTCCTTTTACAACTATGTTGAAGTCACAATTCTGCCTACTGACCTCCAACAATATAATATGATCAGTAGGGTACCTTCAAATTCTCTAAGGGGCCCTCTGACAACCATCAATCCTAATGTAAGATAAAGTGTGAAATTGGATAAACCATGCCCCATATCTCTTTATCAATTCTCTAGCTTTGTCAAAAATTATCACATGCTTTTCACCTTTGAGAAATCTAGTGATATAC
>CM021106.1:499952881-500173974 GCA_007115665.2 Sequoiadendron giganteum
AAAAAAAAAAGGACTCTATGGATTTGAAGTCAGTCTTCACATTGGGTTCACCAAATGTAACATAGGAAATAATACCCAAACAAGAGAGTTAAGCAATAAAAGCAGTAATAAAACTAATCTAATCATACGTTTAACAATAAAGAACAAAGAAATATAGACATATAAACAAAATGATCTCACTGAACATTTGTATATTCCTTTGAATGACCTTGATTGCACTTCTCCATTTTTATGTTTGTACGATAGTTGCCCTCATATTTATTAAGTATGAAAATATGGCGCATTGACTACTGACTTAGCAAAATATCAAAGATTATGAGCTTCCTAAAGTATAAAGATTTTAGGAGGAGGCATAATGACAAAGGTCGGGTCAATTTATAGAAAATTAGTTTTTGAACAATCGACTCAGATTCCAAAGAGAGATTAACAATTGAGATTGATGAATTCCATGCAATGAAGATTTGTGTTAGTTACAATGTGATTGAAAGAGTTTGCATGATGAAGATTAAATTAAATAATAATTTAATCTAGTGTTGAGACTATTCAAAATTTAGAAGGATAAAGTTTGTATGTGAAAGATAAAGTAGAAACATTGTGTTCGAACACAAAAATAAATGAATTAAATAAAATTATGTTGTTATTTAATTAATAATAGTTTGCACGTAGAAGAATAAGACTAATTGATTAAAGAAGAAGGTTTATTTGTCAGGAATAACTCTAGAGATAACTGACTAATGAATAATTAGATAACTAAATGATTATCTAATCACAGAGGAATATTCGAGGAATAATAATATTTATGAATTAAATGATTATTTAATTCAACATTCGTTATTCAAGGATTTAATTAAATAAATAAAGATTTATTTAATTGATTGTCGAAAAGGTTATTAAATAATTAAATAATTCAAAATTAATATTTAATTATAGTCTGAAATGTGATAAAGGATAAATTAAATAATAAATTATTTAATTTAGAAAGAGGATTAATTAGTTAGTGACATAATTAAATAAATAAGACTTATTTAATTAATCAAGAAAGGATAAAAGGTCATAATGAATTAATTAAATAATTAAATTTATTTAATTAATAGAAGAAAAGTGACTTTATAAATTAATTAAATAATTAATATTATTTAATCATGACTATGATCATTAGAATTATGTCAGAAATTGGTGTTGCTAGCCTAGACCAATTTTCAGTGTCTACAATTACTGTTGAGGGTTTTCTTGTTCTAACTTGATACAGATAATTCACCCCCCTAGTTGTCTTGTTCATTTAATAGAACTATGATTTTCATGATTGTAAATTATTGCATCCTCTTGCACCCAAACATTCTCACAAGTGAGGGATATGTTTGGAGATGAATGGATATTAGGTATAGTGAAATTAATAAATGTGTCAATGATTTCATTCTCTTGTTCCAAGATACTCTCACAATTAGGAGAAATATTGGGAGAAGAGCTAACATGATTTTCATGATTTTCATGATTATCAATGATTGCATTTTTTGGAATGTTATAATCCTTGGTGGATGATCATGAAGTCTCCGATCATATTACTATGCTTTCTCCAAGATTAATCATTATTTTAATTTTGAATTATGTTTTTTCCTATTAATAAAAAATTATAATTGAAAAAGACCTACAAACCTACTACAGACATAGCTCTAAAAATTAGAGTCCAGATTTGTAGAAAGACAAAATATATCGGTATGCACCTAAACTATGAGGTAATTTTATCTAGACAAGGGTGCCTAGGGTGCCCTAGAGTCTGGAAAGTGTTTTTATAAAACTTAAAATTTTGGAATGATCTACAATGTTTGTAGCATCAAAAATTATAATCCCTTGTAGGTGATAGTATCATTTTATGCTTAGTTTGGACCTACTTTAGTGACCCTTTCATTTATGCATTTTCAAATTCCCCTAATTAGACCCTAATTTTCTAAATTATGCATTATGAGGCTTCTTTTATCATTTTCCAATAAATAGCAGGCGGATAACAAATATTCATCTAAGTTTTTTCCCCCAACACCTAAATCCATATAAAATAGGGCTAGGACTTCGATGCCCTTGGGTAGCTCTATCCCCCTATTTTTCTAGGCTCAAAATTCAAAATATGTCGATGTTAAAATTTTAACATTTAAAATTCAAATTGCAAATTTTGGCCATCGAGATCTATTTTTTGAGAAAATAGATTAATTTCCTATAAATACATATTATTTTCACCATTTGAAACTAGAAAGAAAGAATCGATATTTTGGAGAAAGAGAAGAAGCAAGAGATCATTACATTCCACCACATACAAGTTACAATTTTTCAAGATTATTTACATATTTGATCAAGTCTTATCCCATGATTGAAGTTTGATGATAATAAAAGAGAATGATGGATTCTAGGTTTGGGAGATGCATTTGGACATTTCTTTCAACCTAATGACTTGTTTCCTAAGTTTTCTCATCTTCAAGCTTCATCCTATTTGTAGCCTAAAGTTAGGTATCATTATATTTTATATTTCCTAAGGTTTTTTTGACTTCCTCTTAGGTAGAAAATGTCATTTTCATATATTAATCCTTTTATAATGCACTTGAGTAGGTTTTTATGCATTTTAGTGAGTGTAACAACCTTAGATGCACTTAAGGTTAGGGCATACACTATTATCAATCAATTTTATTCACTATTGTGGAGGTAGAAATACTAAAATAGAGGTTTTACTGAGGAAAACTCCTATATAGCCACCACAACATATCTTTTGTAGATTTATTGTAGGTCCAGATTTGAAGATGGAAGTCTACAACATAGGCATAAAAGAGAAAACAAATAGCCGCTAATTCAAGTTTTCAATTCTAGAAAAGACATAGAATAACTAGGACGCCCTTGGGTGGCTATGTCCTCTTATTTAAGCTAGATCCAAATTTATATGATAGGTACAAAATACTCTTCCCTTCCTAGATCTATCTACAAATCTCTATTACCATTTGTAAATTGAAAAAATCTTGCAATTTTCATATTAGGACACATAGTCTAATTAGGTCAATCAAGGAAAATCAATTCCAATCCATTTCCAAGGCTCAAAATAATCAAATCTAGGTTTGATTGACTCACCTACATGGTTTAAATTCAATCTAAACACATTGCTCATTTGCATCCTAATGTACCCTTGAAAAAGGAGAAAAAATAATCCTAGGTTTTAGACACTAAACCTAGGGTTCCCTTTTTCTTTGTTACGATTTCTTAGGGTCCTATGTCTCAAAGGTTTAGGTATGAAAGTCAACATTTTTTTGGAAATGCACCAAAACCTATTTTTTCTATATGAATCACATACATTTTGGATATTTTTAGGAAAATTGAATATGTTCAAATGATAATTTCTAGGAATTAAATATTGTAATTGAATGATTTTTCTAAAAAATACAAAAAATAATGTTTTTTGATCTTTTGAAATGAAAATACTATGCAATTTTGTCACTTTTTCAATGTCTTTCACTAAAATATGCTTGCATAAATGATAAATTAATTGTGTAACTAATTTTCTCAATGAAAATGATTCAGATCTAAGCCCTAAACATAGAAAAATAGAACTAAAATTGTATGCAAATTTTTCCAAATTATTGTTACAAAGACGGTTGTCATTGCACCGAAAGATCGATCTATTAATGCTTGATACAAATTCTAGAGTTAATGAATCCACAAGAGGCGATTAATCCATGTCACAAAATTGAGTGTTGTGCTGCATAGAACACAGAGACTAAGGGAACACACCTTGCAACAATCCCCCCAATGCAAGCGAGGGGTTCAAACCCATGACCCAAACTTTGATACCAATTGTTGAAAAGACTATTTTCATTGCAAAAAAAATTGACTTGTTAATGCCCAATACAACCGCTAGAGTTGATAAATCCATGAGAGGCGATCAAGCCATGTCATGAACCCAAGTGTCAGGTTGCATAGTACAAGGAGACCAAGGGTGCACACCTTGCAACAATTATTACTATGCAATTTCTTCACATTTTTAATGTTTTTCATTAAAATAGGCATGAATAAGTGAGAATAATTTTATAATTAATTCTATCAATGAAAATAAATCATATCTAATGTGACACCCCATCGTGTAAACCCCAAAGGACAACCAATTACCATACAATTTTTTTTAAAAGTAGAACAACACATAAGATGAACATGAACTTAGATTACATATAACGCAATTATATGATTACAAATACCATTACGTCCTCTGGGGTACACAAGACGACATCACAAAATCCTAAACTAATACCATAATGATAACGAATAAATCAAGATTACATAAAGATAACATACAACCATCCATGATCAAAAGGAATGAAAAGATATATACAACATTTTAGTACATTTCAATTCATAGTTCCAAATAACAGTAGTGGAGTATATTTCCATAGTTACAACACATTAGGTAAAGACTACCACATAAGGTTTACAAAGGTAAAATAGTAAATTACAGCCATTTCAGAAGTACATTACATCACTTCAGGAGTACATGTGCATCTTTTCGGGGAGAGGAAAAGATACATCAAATACAAGAATGTTACATAATTGAACATGGTATGATAGAACTAAGGTGGAGTTCTAGATCAGATGCATCGACACAAACTAAGACTGGGGATCCAATGGGGTGCATAGCACGTTCCACCCGACCACGTGGACCCAAAAGACCACCCCTCGTGCTAGGAGTTGACAAGAAAGATCCCCATTCCTGAACCAAAATAGTCAAATGAACCAATTGCAAACCAGACTCCTCAAAAAGGATAACAACAATATAAGATAACAACCCATAACATTGCCATCACATAGCCACAACAAAATAATGAAAAGTCCAACAAAACCAAATGCCAAAATTATAGATCAACACTAAATAACCATAAGAGGTGCCAACAACAATAGGATCCCAAATCCTTCAAATAAAAACCCAATATCAACCAACAACAAATATCAAGGGCACCTTTCGTTAACATCAATCAAGTTGCCATGAGGCATGAGTGCAACACTAAAAGATAGAACTTGGAGGCTTCAATAACAACAACGAGAACCAATTGCCTCAACAACATCAAAAATTCAAACAACACTCCCAAAGGCAACCAAACAAGGGAAAATAAATAGGTACTATGGAAGAGTGTCATCGCATGGCCTTACATGGATTATCCAGACAACCTATCACAAGGTGTCACCTCCATCTATGGTTATCTTGTCTACCTATCTCAAGGTGTAGCTCCATAGGGTGACTCATGTAGGACCACTTGCCTTTCATGAGGACAAGGCAATGATCTTACCGACCAGGTCTTCTCATCCCATTCTTAGCCTGTGAAAGCGCTAACGATATGGGTGAGGAAAATAATTAATCTTGTTTAATGTTTAACTACCCAAACCTACTAGTTCATTAATTAGATTATCACTTGTTTAGGAAACTCTTCCATGGGTTACCCTAACAGCCCCTTTGTGCATCGGCCCCCATGAAGAGCCACCCTCCCCAACAGTTTTGAAACAAGACTACAACAAGGGGTGTACCAAACATAAAAGCCATAAAACAAATGCACGTGTGATGCATGAACCATCTCACTCAAATCCACATCAAATTCAACACCATGGTACAAGGTAACACCCACAAGAACTCAAAATCCGAAATAAGATCAATGAATTTACAAAGATCCAACCATGAAAATCAACATAAATCAAGTTTCTCCATTGCCTCTAGAAGCCAAAAATACCGAAAATCCACAAACTCCCACTGAAGGTAATTCAACATTTCGAGCACCCAATCATCTCAAAATATGACTAAGAGAAGGTCATTGTTTAAAGTCTTCTCAATCAGAAAAACACAAATAGGAGTACTCACAAAATGACTAAACAACTTTTATGATCACAAAACATTAAGTGTAGAATAGTAGTAGCAACATCTTTATGAATGTTGAATTCAAATAAGGCTAATATAAATAATTACAATATCAATAGTAAACTCATCTAATAGGGAACTCAAAGGAGACCTCAATTTTCTCCCCACACGACACCTTAACAACTAACATTTTAGATCAAACCCACTTAAACCCATAAAAACAACAAAATTAGAAGCCAACAATTTTTTTTTTTATAAAAAGGTTATCATCTCTGTTCAAGATCGAACACAATAATCTAATAGCAAAGTCAAATGATGGAACATCCAAGAGAGACACGATGGAAAATAAAACAAGCAATATCAATTCATCTGAAATCTCCAACTAAAGGTTGCGAATGAGATCAACCTTATAATAAGTTATTTACTTGATCAAAATTAAAAGATTATAATTCAAGAAACTCTAATTACTTGCCAACTAATAGATCTCATGGAACATCTTGCTAGAATAATTCGTTAAATCCTTACTTTTTCATGAGGTCTTAATATCATTAAATAAAAACTTGTTTATGTGACCATAAGGAGTCAATCTCTTACAACCCCTTTACTAAATAACATTTATATTTGACAAACAATAATATTCCACTAATTTACTATCTCTATTAATCCAATAATATTAATCATTTTCCAAATAGAATTAATTCTATTTAAATTATTTTTGCTAACTAAATTAAAAGAGTCATTAATAAATTAATACAAATTAACATCTTACTAACTTTATTGATAAAATTGTTAATGAAATTACTTAATATTAATCATATTAGTAACTTTATAAATATTTTTTGTCGCTTTAAAAAGGAGGTTACTAAAGGATTTAGGTTTCATTTTAGACTCCCTTAAAATAATTTAACTTCTTAAAGTAAATCCATATTTTTAAATTTAACTTCTAGTAAAAATAATAATGAATATTGATTTCTATATATCTCCTTTTATTTATTTATTTCTTAATTGCCACTTTTTCGAGGTATTAACTTACTCATAATTAATATCTTTTAACTTCTATTCTATTCATAAAGTATTATCTCCTAAATTCTATATTTTATTTTTAACTTAACTTAATTAACTAATTCTCTTAAAGGATATATACTTAAATATTTAATATTAAAAAAAAAAGACTACATTTACTCATATTTTCTAAAAATGCAACTCTGTAATTTTAATCCACGAAATAATTATATTTAACTAAATTAATTAAACAACCCTAGGTTTAAAACTAACAAAATACTTATTTATAAAATACCACACATATTCATATAAGTACGGTTATTTTATATTCATTGAAAATGAAATTTACACAGTAGAAAAACAAATTCATTTCCATTGAAATAAATAAAAGAGGTAATTAATCAATTACATTTTACACACCAATTTCACTTAAGCATGCTTAAACCAGTTATAAGCAACTTTATATTCATATATATATTTTAATAAAGGAACAAAGGAGATAATGTATGACTAAGTAACCATTTTAAATCTTATATGTTAAAACCTATTGTTGTGATTAAAATAATTACCACATAATAAAACATAGCATAGTAAATTCCTACATCTTCAATGAAATAATACACATATATGTTTACAAACCGTAGCAATGATCCAAATTTACACACATACATCTATTTGTTTATAAATATATATCTGTGTTTTAAAACAAATATAAAATTGAAGCTAAATGAAACTCCAAAGCAAAGACTATGTATATATATATATATGTGTGTGTGTGTATTAAATTCTCTTAGAAAAAGAAACAAAACTATAGGTGAACACTAATACCTGGAAAATGAAGTTTGAAGGTGGTGATGGAGTTGAGTCAATCTCTCATTTGTAAAACGGATTCCTCCAAATTCCTCTCAGCTGTAAAATTCTTCTTAACTTTCACCAGAGCCCTCTGCAAAGTGAAAACTAATTTTCCCTTTGACAATTTCCGAATGATCCTCTCACCCCATTTCCAAAAAAGAATTAAAGATGAGTTTTCTAAAGTTTTTCCATAACAACCAAAACAGGTGGAAAATTCCTAAATTCTTTTCCTCCACCCATCAATTCACTTTTCACCCATTTTACCACCTAGAGAGTAATCTTTACATCTAGAAAAATCCTCCACCTAACTCCACTAAGCTTTAATTTATTAATTCTTTCCATCTCCTAATAACTTTCACCCCTTTTTTTTTCAATATTTTATCTAATGTCATTTTATTTAAATTATATATATATATACCCTTTTTTTTTATACTAATTAACAAAATATTTATTGATTATTTTTGAATAAATCCATAATTAAATAAAGCGATATTATGATTAAAATATTATTCTATTTAAAATATTTAATATCGACAATTAAAATAATATTTATTTAAATCTACAAACATTTAAATTTGCAACTAATTTAATATTTAATTAGATTCTTGGTAATTTCCCAAATCACTTTACTAATTAAATTTAATGCTTAATTAAATTATTTTTCACAATAATAATAACCATCATTGAATTAAATTAACTAATTAACAATAACGATAATGGATTACAATCAACAATTAACACATTAAAAATCAACACTTAAAACGAATGATATAAAACCAAACGATACCAAAAAAATGGAATAGTGACGAACAACATCGTCAAACAATGAAATCACAAACATACACTTACTCAAACACCTAGGAAGGCCAATACAGAGGGGCACTACATCTAATCCCTAGACAAGAAAAATCAGATCTGAAATTTTTTGCATTTTTTTCCAAATTATTTTTTAATTTTTTTATCATGAAAAAGTAATGAAAGTAGATTTTTTTTGATAAAAAGTAAAAAATATCACCAAGATTTTCAAATAACCTAGGTTTTAAATTTATTTTTCAGATTTTATGTAATGAAATATCAAAAAAATTACAAGTGTAGGATATGTCAGGTTCACCAAAATGTTTTGTAAGTGAAAATTAGTTAATCCTAGTTAAAATCCTAAGATCACTTTTCCTATTAAACATACATATGCTAAAAAATTTAATCCAAATATTGGAAAAGTTATTAGAGGTAACAACTAATATTTTTAACTTAGGTTCATAGATCCTTACTGTTGAAAATTATGGTTTTTAATAATTAACCATTAGTATAACATATAAATTCATTCATAATAATTAAAACTAGTAGATAAATTGAGCTTATTCTTATCTACATTTACACTTCTTTCCACACATAATGTTTATGTTAGCATATAGGGATTGAATTGAATAATTTGGGATCTTAATTATACAAAACTTAAAGGATCATATTTAGAGTTTGATAAACATGTTATCTCGTAAAATATAAAATGTAATAATCAATAAATTTAATTATAACATACACACCAATTAAATGTACTCATACCCAATATATATCTATTCCATGAAATATTGAAGTACATATGTACTGAAATATAACTTCATAGTCATCGTATAAAATAAATACATCATAGTCCATAAAATTTAAATATCAAGAAATATGTACAAGCATATACACAACATAGAATAAGTATGCATGTCATAGTTCATAGATAACTCAAAGTCCATGAACAAAATATCAAATTATATGTTATGTTACATCATCACTAAAATCAAGAGGCCTCTTTGATCCATGTGAAATATATCCACCTATCTCACATTGTAGAAGAAAAGAGAACTTGAAATAAGATAAAATTTCAAAAAATTATATGTGCATAATCTATTTAACTAAATTTTAATTTAATTTAATTTAGAAAATCATGAAATTAATTAAATTCTTAAAGCTAGACTCAAGTGTGCAAAAAATACCGTACAATTAATGTCATCTACTTAGACCAAATCTTGATACCTTGGTACAACTATGGATTCTATATGAAAATTCTCAGTTGCTAATTCTTAGATATTCAAATAAAGCATAAATTAGGCAATAATATTTACTGAAACATGTTACAATATAGAAGACCTAGAAATTACATAGAAAAATTACTAGTGATACCTAGAATGATGTCAATAACCCATTTAATTATCCATGATCAATGGCAGGACCACTAGCTACCCTAATAGTGCTACCATCCTACATTTAAACTCAAAAAATATTTTAAAATTATATACATGAAGTGAATTGAAAAGTACAAATTATGATACAAATTTTGAAACTTCACATTGTAATGATCTAAAATATAAATCCTGCAAAGCAGATCTTGGTTAGTAATACCTGCATGCAATATAAATAATCATTCAATGGAATGCAAAGGAGAAATCATGAGAAAAGGAATGAGACTAGAACAGTCTCACTCATTTCTCTCCTCCATGACTACTTCCATTGTCCCTCCTCAAGCTTGTTGTTATAATAAATGGATGCCCTCAAATTTGAGAGCAAATTCTATATGTCTAGCCTTAGCAAAATGCCTTTGAAGGATTTAATAAAATAAACTATGCAAACTAGAAAGTTAATTCTATTATGCAAATAATTAATATGTACCTATGTGTGATAATGAAAGATGATAGTGAGTTTATAAAAATGCTAGGAAATAATAATGATTCATCGATGATCGATCCTGAAAATGAGATCAAGATTGTCATTTTATAGAAAATGAAATCTTGAATGGACGACCGAGATGAGAGATTGAGAAATGCCCTAGAATCAAAGGTCAAGATTCAATAAGGCAGCTCTCATTTAGGGTTAGGGCAAAATACCCATATGTGTGAATAAGATTTAATTAAATGAATTAAATCAAGACTGAATGTGACAATTGAGATGAAATTAGTAAAAATAAGAAGACAAGAGGATGAGATTTTTAGAAAATCAATAATTTTAGAAAGTACTTGATTTGTAAAGGAATAATTCCATTTTGAATTAAGTTAATTCAAAATATGGATTTTGTGAGATAAGAAGTAATTGATTTTTGAAATTAATTACTAAATGAAGAATTAGTTAAGTATGTGAGATATTTTTTTAAATGATTTTGTTTTATTTAAAAATATATAAGTGTCACATACAATAATTAAATAATTACAAATAATTATTTAATTTAGAAGAAGTAGTTAATTAATTAAATAATTTAGCAAATCTATTTAATTAAGAGGATTTAGGAATTAGTGACGTATTAAATCAATATATTTTAAATATATTTATTTAATAATCAGAGGAAATTAATTTAATTAAATAAATTGATGACTTTATTTAATTATTAGAAGACTTTGACAATTAGTGACGTATTAAAATAAATAAGTAAGATTTATTTATTTAATAATCATGATGAATAAAAGATCATGAATTAATTAAATAATTGTAAATTATTTAATTAATAGTTGAAGGTGGGTTAGAGACATAATTAAACTATCATAATTATGCTAGGGCAAAAGGTGATAAAATATTGCTTGCGGGCCTTGGTCATTTTTATGTGTCTACACACATCAAGGATGACTTGAGGATAGAAATTGATGATGGAGGATCACTCTTGACACCTTCTATTCAATCTAACATGGAAGTGGCATGATCTCATAACTACAATAAAAATGTTTCATGTATTTGAATTAAATTATCAACTAATTAGGACTAGATACATGCATAGTTTTAGGGTCAATTTATTAGTTTTTACCTAATAGGGTGTGTTGAGTTGTAGATTTTATGAAGTGAAACATAGTTGATATAATTGAGATGAGATCCTAAAGCCACTCATCTATGCCAAAAAATGCTACATTATATATAATTAACTATTAAATATAAATTTATATCCATACATTCTAGACTTGAAAAAAATTAAATGTGACATGTACCTATGCACAATTTTTAGAATATAATAAATCTAATAATGTTTTCTCCTCTAATGTAGTTGTTGAAGTGGATGCATGAGTAGGACCATAACATGATTGATTCCAATTTTTATAAAAATGTTGCATCAACATGTTTGAGTTTCTAGGACCAACAACATCTCCTCAATTCTCTCTATTATAGACTCTAGTTTCCATGTGGGTAGCTTGGTTAGTTAGATTTCCCAAGAGTGCACTAAATTATCCTAATGTCAAAACCACTACTAGTTGATGAATGGAAGAAAGAGTACTAGGAAAAACATGAGAAACAATGGGTGGAATTGGTATGGGTCAATTTGGATCAACATTTAATACCCCTCTAATTTGGGCACTACTAATAGGTATTATGACACTAAACCCTAGTGTAGAGATGAAATTAATTATAGTCCTACTTAATTTTTAAGGTGTGTCTTATATTCTAGGAGTGTGATACTCTAATTTTGGATGTTACTTATGTGAAATTATTCATGATAGAGATTATAATATAGTGTGTAGTATGATTATGTTGCACATTGATATTAGATATGTTCATTTCCCTAATATATATGTATATATATATTGTGGACTAACAATTTGATGATGTGATTCATGTATCAAGTGTGTGACCTGTCTATGGTGTGAGGGGATTATTTCATGTCACTCTCTTGGGAGAGACACATTACATCATGATTCTCCTTCACCAATGTGTGAGTGTGGGTTATATATTATGTTGGTATATATGTACATGTTATTGGTTTGTGATGTAGAAGTGTAGGTACCAGACATCGACTCCACCTGGTCTCATAGATCTGAGCATGCATTAAATAAATCCCAATGGTGTTATGTGGAGATAGCATAGGGCCCTAAATATCCTAGCCTTTAACCATTTCCTCATAGGATGTGATGTTATCAATCGTAGTCACCTGTTCGATATTCCATTAAGGCAATATCCATTACCCTGGTTTTTGAATGTTTTTGGTGGAGTGATTTGTGTTGCATTAATATTTTTAATTGTGTTTAATTATGTCTTTTGATTTTTGTATGGTTAAAATTCTCTTTGAGATGTTATATTTTTGCATATGTATATATGTGTATTATGTTTTATGAAAATAAGGTTATAAATATTAACATATTCTTATATTATTTATTAAATATTAATATGGTTATTAGTAAATATCTAAATATTAATATGTAAGCATATGTTATATTTGTGTTTTGATTTACTATTTTGGTGGAGTGGCTATTTTTAAGGAGGTTCTTCTATCTTTTAAAATGTTTTGAATTTATTTGGTGGGAAAGCCTAACTAAATGAGTTAATTATGTGAGTTTATTTATATATATTTTTTGTTATTATATTTTGGTGGGAAGTTACATTATAGTTTTTATGTTTAATTAATTATATTTTTTAGGGATTTGGTTGACATTCCCGTGAAGGGAATGGGAAGATATTTTGAGGAATTTTGTGGGAGATTTTTGGGGGCATTTTCTTGAATTCATTTTATGCAAGTTGGGAAGAATTTTGAGGGGAAGGGGGGAGGATTTTGAAGAGATTTTTGGAAGGATTTCATTGGAGGATGTGTGGATTTATTTTATGGTGTTTTGATGGTCTAGATATTTATTTTTATTTTTTGGGTGCTTGGCCATTGGGGCTGGAAATTTTTGCATCAATTTCTTCTCCTTCCTAACTCCATTTCTCTCCATTCGAGGTAGGTTTTTTGTACTTCTTGTCCTTTCATTAGAATTATATTGAAATGGAATCTTTGTGGATTATTTTCATGTTTTTTTCTATGTATTCTAATTTCTTAAAATTATGGTGTTGCTATGCTTTTAATAGCATATGAATGTTTCTTTCACCCTTCTTCGTTTCGGATGACAAATGAATAAATGTTATCTCATTCCTTATTAAGATAATCTAGGAGTGTATCATGATGTACCTAAGTCCTATAAAAGTAACTATAAGATTTCCATTGAGTTTAGTAACTACGTAAATATTTTAATATTGTACTCAAATGTTAAATGTTTATCTACCCTCATCTAGTAGGTTGAAATGGAAAAGAAATGTAACCCTTTCTTGTGATGGATGTTGTTAGTAACAACATTGGGGAACCTAGGAGGACTTAGGACTAGAATGTAAATGATAATTTCTATTATCTTCTGGTATTGATTTATGAGTTATCAATGTCTTACTTCATTGTGAATGACATTAGTAACTCTAGATTGCATGTTCATTGGAAATTTGATCATTATGTTGAGTAATACTAGTTAATGATAATCATGGTTCTTAACAATGTTAATTTTTTGTTTTAAAAAAAAAATCATGCCTTTTTCATTCTTTTTTCTTTGTTTCCCTTTGGGTTCCTAGCGAGGTGTTACATCTGGTATCTGAGCCAATATTGAAGCGCTGGGATCTTTGGTTAATATTTTCGCCCATGTCTAGTTATAGTAACTTTTCTTATGCATGTGTTCTCATATGTCTATTGGGTGGATAGAAGGTCATAGGGATCCTTGTGTTAGATACCATGTTTTAATCTAAACCACCCAGCTTGATATGTTAGATGGATGATCAGATGCCTTGTGTATTCTCTTGTTGTGTGTGATCCCTTGGGTGCATGTAATTGTTGATTCTCCTTGTGTGGCCTTGATTCATTTCCATGAATTCCAATTCTTTAAAAGTGAAAATTTAGCTTTGGAATGTATGTGTGGGTTCAAATTAATTGCTAACAAAGTTGGAATACTTTTCTTTTAATTGAATAAATATGCATTAGGATAATATGTTATTTTTTGCAGTTGGGTTACTTATGTGGTTTTGTGCAAGTGGGAATGTATGTTATGTGGTTTTAAAAGAAATTATTTCCCTAAGTGTGTGTTCCTAGTTGGTAGCAATGTCTACATCCATATGTGGTTCAATTCATTTTCATAATGAGAAGATTATGTTGCATGTAAAAGGGGTTTCTTGATTAGACTAAGGAAAAGTATGCAGGTAGTTAATAAATGAATTACCATTTAGTATTTCAATTATTGTTATAATATATTCGAGGTGGTGTAATGGAATCTTGATCATGTGTTTAGTTATGATTATAAATGGAAAAGAAAACCCTGATGGTGATAGTTGAGATTTGGGTAGAAAGTGTGACATAATTCTCCTTTGTATAGATGCTTTGTTTGGAAAGGTTGTGGGAGATTTTTGTGGGGAATTTTATTGAATTCATTTTATGCAAATTGGAGAGGATTTTGAAGAGATTTTTGGAAGGCCTTTGCTGGAGGGTGTGTGGATTTATTTGTTGGTATTTTACTAGTCTAGATATTTCTTTGGATTTTCTAGTTGCTTGGCCATTGGGGCTAGAAATTTTTGCATCAATTTCTTCTCCTTCCTACCTTCATTTCTCTCCATTTGAGGTAGGGTTTTTGTACTTCTTGTCCTTTCATTAGAATTATATTGAAATGGAATCTTTGTGGAGTTTTTTCATGTTATTTTTTGTGTATTCTTATTGAACTGTAGATTTTGAGGGAAAGAGGATTCCCTAGCACTTTTAGGGTTTTCACCTAGAGGGAGAGAACTCTTTCACACTCAAGATAATCTAGAGGGTTCATTCAATTCTAATGAGGATTTGATTGAAGTATATCTATATGAATGTCCTAAATACAATGAACTAGAAATAGAAATAAACTAACTATTGAATGCAAACTAATTATACTTAGGTTTTTTGGAAACACATGGTAACATACAAAAGGATAGAATAAGGATCATACAAGACAAGATAAGAGGGCAGATAAGAAAAAGTGCACGTGAAAATGAACAAGGGTTGAAGTGGAGATTGTAGAAGCCTCTCAAATTCTAGAAAATCTTTTTTCTTAAGACAACTGGGACACTTAAGCCAAGTTGGGTGACTTAGTCCCAGTTCTAGTAAACTGCTCCATGCTCCATTTTGGCCAACTAGGTGTCCAGATCTTCAAAAAATCCTTGTCAGAACATGCAGTGGGACTAAGTTGCCACTATTAATGACTTAGTCCATTCTGAATTTTCTAAAAATTTGAAAGTGGAAATGGAAGCCTATAGTCTACAATCTACTTTCCCACTAAAATCAGGGTCCAAATTCGCAAAATAAAATACATTTTGGTTTCTAATGTGGGTTTTTCCTCGGTCAAAACCCTATTTGGTATTTAAATTTTGAAAGAGATAAGAAATTTACATAAAACCCTAGCCCTAAGTGTGTCTAAGACTAGGAAATATGAAGTGTGATGCAACCCTATCCTAATGTGTGAGAATAAGATGCATAAATGAAACTAAAAAAATGTAAGACTCATTCCAAGAGACCCTAAATAAAATTAGAAATGAATCTTAATGACATGCAAACCTTCCTTAGGTTGAAGGTAGAGAGAAAATGGAAGATGAAACCACTTTGAAGACAAGTCTTTAGATTGATTTGATGGCTAGATGCATCTCCTTATTCTAGATTTCTCCATGATTATCCATAGAAATCCATGATAAACCCTTTGCAATGTGATATCTTGAGTGAGAAGTGAGATTTAAGACCTACAAAAACCCTAGTTTGTTGCCCTAAGATTCAACTTTGTTGTAGATAGACTAATGAATCCTCTTGTGGAAGATGTTCAACACTTGATTCTTTAGTTTTTCTTGTGAAAAAATGACTAAAGGTTGTGAAAAATGACCTAAAAACATGTACTTATAAGAATCAATACCTAATTGTTGATTATTTTCACCTAAGAGGCTGACACCCATCAAAAATTTTATCAAGTCAGAGATTTTCCCACCTAAATATGCAAATAACCCTAAAAGGGACTAAGTCGCCACCTTGGGTGACTTAGTCCCACCAAGGGTTTTTGAGATGGGATTTGTGAAATTTGAGTGATTTTAATGCTATTTTTCAAGACTTATATGAATTCTTAGGTGGAATAGGCCTCAAGGTCAAAGATAATGAGTCTTAGGGGACTATAAATGCTATTTTAGGGGGAGGATTGGTGAGAAAATGCCAAAAATGGGTCAAATTAAGCATGAAATTATCTCTTTCTTCAAGAGTATACAATTTTCTATGTTTCATTTATCCCCCACTTTAGCAACCATATGATTCAATGTGAATGTACAAGCTAAAGGACTCTAAACAATGCACTTTGTTTTATAAAAGGATACTTGTTCAAAAGATGGGAGAATGGAGCCCCCGATGTAGTTATCTTCAAAACCACAATGTTAGGAACCACATCCTGCAACACAAATTCATTAGTTGTCCAAAAATCCTCTTATCTAATTCCTATAAATCAAATTCAAGGGTATATGTATGCCCCCCCTTGATTCCAATTGCTTTATGAAGGTGGAATCATAGCAATCTAGCCACATAATGATAGATGAGTGATGATGTAGGGTTTGGCAACATGATTTTGATGCAACAAATGACATAAAAAATGAAGCTCACTAGCACTTGTCATGTTGTTTTGAATGAAAAGCACTATAATATGTCTAAGATAGTAAAAGTACTTTTGTGTTTACATGGGAATGAAAAACATTAAAACGAGTGAAAATGAAGTAATTTTTCACTTACTTGTTCATTTTACCTTCTTGTAGCTTGAGAGTGACAAGAGAAGAGTCAAAGATGCCTAGCAAAAGATACTTCACACCTACAAGACTAGACGTGCTATGGGACTAGGTGGCATGCAGAGAGAATTATCATGAGGTGAGTAAATTTTTCTACCTTTGCTTTATGATTTTTCAATTATTAAATGATTTATATGCATATCTGGGTTAATTTAGGATCTTTGAAAAAAAGCTCGCAAAGTGTCCCACTTTTTCGTAAAGTGTAGCATTTCTTTGCGAAGTGTCCCAAAAGGGTTCTAAAGTGTCTAGGGACTTAAATAAAGCACACTAGGACAAAATTAGTACACTTTCATGATGAATTAGAGTAAAAATTAAAGATGTTAGATGATTTATAGAGCATATTTGTATGTTTTTTATAGGTATCCACCCGTTCACGACAACGTCTAGGTGGGAGACAATTGAGATTTTTGAGAGATTTAGCCCTCACTTTGTCAGTTGAGGACATAGAGCATTTGTAGGCCATTGGGATCTACTGGGCATACCTCATGCCCCCCATGAGGTACCATGATGTGATGTCGATGGCATTATGTGAGCAGTGGAATGTAGATACATGTACATTCCACCTACAAACTAGAGAGATGGCAGTTACTCTAGAGGACATGCACCATATATTTCAAGTTCCTATTCAAGGGGAGCAAGAGTGCTTCCAGAGATATTGTACCTTTCATGAGCAACAAGATGATATGTAGTACTATCTAGATGGGTTGGTTCATGATGAGAGGGTGATAGGATGGATCGACTTGGTGATGTTACTCTATTCACAAGTGCCAATGGTTAGAAGGATTATGATGCATACTGTCACATTAGTACTTCTTCCAGATGGATGTGTAGTACACCTTGAGGGTGGGCTATTTCATTTGATATGGGGGATGGAAAAGTATAGGACAGTATATTCTTGGGGACAATGTATCCTCACACACTTGTATTATGATTTGAGACAGTTTGTGTTTCAAGAGGTAGACAGTATCGTGCATTGTACACTTCTGCAAGTTTGGTGCCTGGAGCATATCACATGCAATGGGCCTACTAGCTTTGTATGTCCTACACTAGTGAGGTATCCTTGGGCCTCTGACTATCCTCTATGGTATTTATGGTAGTATGGATATTTTCACTTTTGGAGAGTGAGGTTTGACTGACTAGAGGAGGATGAGATCTTATGAAGACCTTATCATCTTACACTACAGTGGCCAAACTACATAAGACAAATGAGGAGATTATAGTTGGATAGATTTTTGGTTGGTCTACATGATCACATATTACATCCATTCTAGTATGATTGAGTCATGCAATAGTTTGGATAGATTCAGAGGCCACCCAGGGCACAATCATCTTTTAGGAGATCCATTCAGAGTGCTTGAAGACTCAATGATATAGTATGACTCACTCTAGATGATGTTGTCGAGAGTGACTCTAATTTATTTGATCATGATTAGCCATTAGTATTTGATGTATATGACATTGGTTCCACATGGTATCATGAGGAGTGGTGGATAGTATCATAAAAAACTCTTGTGTTTTTGATTGATGAGACCATAAGAGATGCAAGACCATTGCAAGATGAGGGAGATGAGAGAGAGGATAGGGCCAAGGAGATACACTACAGGGCTGAAGACATATTCAGCAATATAATTAATGAGGATTATGATGAGGATGTAGATCCAAACTATGATGGTCAAGAGGGAGAGGGTGAGGATGGGGAGGACCAGGAGGAGGATGAGGACGAGGATCCAACCCTGAGTGAGAGTGATGAAGCAGTAGTTGAGGATCGACATGAGTGGGGAGAGACCTCACCCATTCATATGAATAGATCTCGAGAAGTAGTGACATAAGGAACCAATAATCACAATTGAGGAGAGGCTAGCACATCATTCATGCCCCCTACACAGGAAGAGGTTGATATTGAACTCATCCTACTAGAGATATAGGTGATGATATTTAATTTGATGCATGTACCTTCTATTTTTTTGTATTACTTTATGCATATATATCATGATGTATATTGATTATGCATTGTTTCTACCTTGCAGGGCCCGTGGAGGATTGGTGGGATCTCTACCATTAAGAAACTACAAAGATAGTTCTAGTGTCTATCGACAAGGAGGATATGGAATCAGATTATGTGCCCCCACCTATTATGGAGTGAGATCTAGAGTCACTTAGATCATTCATGAGACTACGAGAAATGTATGAGAGCTTGAGGAGATGAGTTTTCTGAGTTGATACTACCTCACAGGCACAAATATTGAGGACTCCCATAGATTTTGAGAGACTAGAGAGAGAGAGGTGAAATGGCTATAGACAACGAGGGATCAAATAGCAGGAGAGAAGTAGGCTAAACTTACATGGATGGAGGGGTTATAGTTTGTGATTCGATTCAATGGATCACGATCATGATCACACGTGAATGTCTCTCAATGTCCAACTATTGATGTAGTGTGAGTACCAGATCTTGAGGGATCTGGTAATCACAATCCTCGGTGAAATTATATATTTTGATGACATGTATAGAATCTTTTTGATATATATATATATGAGCATTTTGATGTTATGTTACTTGTCTTAATGTTTTTTAATGTTAAATGAAAATGTGATTAATTAAATAGCCTTTGTAAGATTACTTAATTAATGTCTTCATAATTTAATAAAGTTTATGTGATCTAATTAAAAACTTGCTAGAGTTTCTTTTAGGTACAACACAAAAATCAATTATGTTATATATTTATGATTAACATAACACACAAGAGGAATTTGAATAGTATGAAACCTAAAGTAACTATAAAAATAAATTAAATAATCACTTTAGTGCTTAAGACACATACATAACTATTTTTCAAGAACAAAGCAATGGGAAAGCATATAGGATATTAATCCAATAGCTCTAACAACACTACTTTATTATTCAGAGCATTCAAAGGGACTAGACATAATACCAACACAGATGTGTGACATTAATATAATCTTTAAGAGGGGTTCCATCAAGCTCTATTAACATGTAGGTGCCAAAGCCATAGCTTGAATTGATGATGTAAGGTCCTAACCAATTACGACTAAATTTTACTTTTTCAATGTAGTCGATAGTAGTATTACGCTAATTTTTATATAAAACTAAATCACCTTTGGTAAATTTTTGAGGGATGATACCAATATCATGTTTACATTATAATTTCTTGGTGTAAGCTTGAAGATGCTCGAGAGAATTAATGCGCTATTCATCAAGCATTTCAAGTTGATGCAATAATTTTTATTTATAGGTAGCATTATCAATAAGACCTTGAAGAGAAATCCTTAATGTAGAAATTTCTAACTCCAAGGACATGATAGCTTCAGTACTATAGACAAGGTTATATGGTGTAGTTCCTATAGACAATCGAACACTTGTTTGATAGGCCCATAACACATATTGTAATTGCATTTTCTAATATTTGTGATGTTTATTGACAATTTTCTTGAGGATTTGTTCTAGAGTCTTGTTAGTACTTTTAGCTTGACCATTAGATTGTGGGTAGTATGGTGTTGAGAAATGTTGTTGAATATGAAAGGTATCTAGGAACTTATTCACATCATTATTTTTAATTGGTGTTCCATTTTCTAAAACTAACATAGAAGGGAGTCCAAAGCAAGCAATGATGTGTTCCAATAAGAAACGACATATCAAATCAATAGTTATGGACCAAAGAGGAATAACTTCTACCCATTTTTTGAAATAATTAGTTGTAGTAATGATAAACATATTTCCAGCGGAAGAAGGTGGTGAAATTTTTCCAATGAGATCCACTCCCCATACAGAGAATGACCAAATAGGAATTTGGGCATGAAGCTTAGAAGCAAGAGCATGGATCAGAGTGTTGTGTTCTTGAAATTTGTGACATTTCTTAACATATACAAAGAAATCCTTTTCCATATTTCTCAAATAATACCCCATATGAAGGATTTTTTGTAATAAGGATCTTCCCCCAAAATGATTGCCACAGGCACCAGAATGAGCCTATTCAAGATCTATATGAGTTTTAGAATCCTTGAGACATCACAAGATAATTTCATCAAAGGATATTCTATATAATGTATCAACAAGGATTATGTACTTAATTGCTAGCTTTCTTAGACAGGTTCAAGTTTTTTGGGTTGTAGGCTCAATAATGGTACCATCTTGTAAATAATTATATATATTGTCATACCATTCACACAAATTTCCTTGAAATGTTGGAAATAAATCTTCAGATTTATCACTGATGGAGGGTTTCATGATTGGGTGAATAGTAAACATGATGTTTGTGACAGGATCTAAAAGAGATACAATAGAAGTTGTACTAGCCATTGCATCTGCATGTTGATTATATTTTTGGGGGATGTTATCAATGGTGAATGATTCAAACTATTCTAACAAGGTCAATACAAGATCCTTATGCCATGATAATTTGTCGTGTTTATTTTGATAGAGACCATTGATTTGTTTGATCACTAGTTGTGAATCACCATAGATCTTAATATCTTTGACTCCTAGGATTAAAGCTGTATGTGAGCCAGAAATTAATGCTTCATATTTGGTTGTATTATTCATACATAGGAAATTTAAGCGATACGACAAGGGAATAGGCTTTCCTATGGGTGGAATTAATATAACTCTAGCACCAGAGCCTATTCAACACTTGGATCCATCAAAATATAATTCCCATGTAGGAATTTCTATGGTCAACACATTATCTTCCAGAAAAGAATCATTTGTAGGTAACGCTAAAGGAGAAGGAGCATCGACTAAGTGATTGGTTAAGGCTTGGCCTTTAGTTTATTTTTGGGAAAAATATTTAAGGTCAAACTCAGTCAACAACATTACCTATTTAGCAAGATGACCTAATAGGTCTATTTTATTGAAAATATATTTGAGAGGATCAAAAAAATTCGTGACTTATATTTCTGAATTTAGTAAATAATGTCACAACTTACTAGTAGTGAATACAAGAGCCAAACATTTTTTTTTAATTGTTGTGTAGCATGTTTAATAATCTATGAGATTTTGATTGATGTAATAAACATGATGCTCTTTTCCATTGTCATCTTGTTGAGCCAACAATGTGCCAAGAGAATGGGTGGAAGTGGTGATATAAAGGATGAATGGTCTATTCGGTAGAGCAAGTTGTAAAACAAGTGGAGTTGAAAGGTATTCTTTCAAAATCTTGAAGGCTTGTTTAAAATCATCATTCCAATCAAAGTGCACATCCTTTTTAAGGAGGTGTGTAAAATGAAATGTTTGATCAGCTAAGGAGGCAACAAAACAATAGATGGCTTGAATCCTTCCTTGTAATGTGCGTAATTGGTAAATGTTGCGAGGAGGTGGCATGCTAATTATAGCACCAAATTTCTTCATGTCCACCTCAATGCCTTTGTGAGATATGATAAACCCTAAAACATTTCCACTATCTACTCCAACGAAAAACTTTTTTAGGATTTAAGCGCATGTTGTATTTACGCATCTCGTCAAAGCTTTGTCAAAGAGCATTCACATTATCTTGTCCCATTAAGGATTTGGCTAGAATTTCATCAACATAATCTTCCAAGATTGTATGTATGTAATCATGAAATATTAATGTCATTTCTCATTGATAAGTAGCACTTGCGTTATTTAAGCCAAAAGGCATCATAACCCAACAAAAATTCCCCAAGTAGATGTGAATGTCATCTTGTATCGATCTTGTGGGTTGATGAAGATTTGATTATATCTAGAAAATCCATCCATAAAGGATAAAAAATCATGTTCAATAGTTGAATCCACTATCATGTCAATGTTAGGAAGAGTGAAATTGTCCTTTAAAGAGGCTTTGTTCAAGTCATAAAAATCCATATAGATCCAAACATTATTTTCAGGTTTAGCAACTGCAACAATGTTTGAGATCCAAGGAGAATAATCAATAGGTAGAATGAAACTAGTGTCAAGGATTTTTTCAAGTTCTCCTTTAACATGCAAGGCTATCTTAGGGTTCATCTTTCATATATTTTTGTGAATGGTATTAGCATTGTCAGTAAGAACAATGTTATGAGTGACAATCTTTAGATCTATTCTTGGCATATCAGAGTATTTCTAAGAGAAAAGGACAGGAAAGGTATGAAGCAAGGTTGAAAGATCCTCTTGTTCATCATCATCAAGGCACTTCAAAATTTTAATGACATTGTATTTATCATTCATGTCTATTGGTATATCAATGGTATCCCCTAAGGGGAATGCATTTGACTTAGGAAAATTTGGATCATATGGTTTCATGCTTGTGGGAGTTTTAGTAATGTCATTAAAGTTGAGCTCAATACTTATCATAGCACAAAAAGCATTCCTCTTGGGAACATAAGTCTTATCAAAAGCACCTAACATGTCTTTCAAAGCTTCATCATTGTTAACATAGTCTAATGGTGGGGAATCCATATCAAGGAATTCAGTATGTTTGAGTGTGAGATTGATTCTTGGTTTACATGTGATGGTGTTGATGTTGAACAATGGTCGGTGATTGGATTTTATTTTTTTAGAAAAGGAAAACCCTAAACCGGTCTTAGTCTCTTGCATATTAGGTTCAATGGGAACTCTAATTCCTTGTTCACGTTTTCTACATCCTTTACCATTGTATCCTAATTGTTTCACAAGATCATAGCCTCATCCATAAATTATTTTCCATTTCCTATGGGTTGGGTGGTTGTTGGTAATCTATCTCATCAAAAAAAATTGTATACGTTGTATTTTCTTCTAAAGGAGATGAGGTAGATGTGTGGGAAGGTTTTTCTTCATTTTGGGTAGACAAGACTGCTAGTTGTTCTTGTCTTTCATCCTCTTTTTGTGTGATTATGTACTCACCCATAAATGAAGGTGTGAATTATAATGATCCCCAATCATCACCAAGTAAGTTAGACTTTGATTCTTCTTCTTGTTGGTTCTTCTCAAGAGGTGCTATGTTGGAGGTTGGAATCAATGTATTAAGAGGACTGGTGGTTCCTTTTTCAAGTTGTAAGCAACTTTCAGGCTCGAGGTCTATATCAATTTGATCAAATTTGTTGTTATAGACATATTTAATTTTGTGATGAAGATTCAAGGGCACCACATGCATCTCAAGAATCCATGGTCTTCCCAGGAGGAGATTATAAGAAAGTTCATAGGGCATGACAAGAATAGGAGTTTACAACGTAACCATCCCAACAATAATAGGTAAAGTGATTACACCAAGTGGTGTCTTTTAACATTTTCAAATCCTCTAATGGATAAGGAATTAGATTTTATTTGTGATTTATCCACATGTAATCTATTGAGATGATTTGCACTGCACACATTAAGGGTGTGTTGTGCATTTTTTGCACACACGCCCCACTAAAGGTGGGGACCCTCTTTTTTCGCTTTTTGGTGTTTTGGCCCTTCTTTTATGGGGGTTTTCACTTGCTTGGGTTCATGCTTTAATGTATATCTTGATAATTGAAGTGGAACACTTATTAGTTTTATTTAAAGTCTTGAGTTTTGACTTTGACTCGGAGTTTTCACTATTTTCGGGAAAATTCGCCTGGGCTGGATTCTCCCGGTTTCCTTTCGACGTCCAAGGTTGCTGCCTTTTACCTTGTTTTCAGGAAAATCCATATGGTTCGTATTTCCCCGAAGTCCATCACCACGTCGAATCCTCAATTTTTTTGTAGTCATGGTTGTCTTGTCAACTACATTAATGGTGTTTGTGCGGACGTTTGGGGCTTTGATATAATGGATTTTGGGAGGTAAATGATCATTGGAGTTTATGCATTTTCTATCATTCGAGCTTGAGTCTTGGAGATTTTGGTGTTTTGTTGGATTGGGATTTTTGAGGCCATTTGGACTGTGCATCTGCATTTCATGTGTGTGGATTGTGTCTTGCTCGCATTTGACGGTTTTCTGTTGGCATCACCAATTTTGGCCCTTATGCTTTCATGGTATGTTGAATTGATCTTTTGCTCTGTTGATTTCGATTGATTTGCTTCATTTATTTCCAAGTCTTTCATGATTTCCTGGTGTCCTTGGGTATGTGTGTCTCGTTTGGGAATTTCAGGGGTTTGTGTTGCTTTACCAGTTCACTTGGTTGGTTGTTGATGTTTGTTCTTGGTCTGGTATTGCTTCTCGTTTGGGTGTTTGCTTGCATTGGTTTTAAGGCTCTCAATTCTGGTGTGTGAGCAAGTCGTGCTTTGTTCATTGTTCTTTCATGATGGACATTTTAGGGTTCTTGACCTAGGGCATGGCCAATCCTCCTCAAATTGTTGTGAGGAGTGTTCCAGATTCACGTTTCATTCATTGGAGGTCTAGGCCAATTTTTTGTCAGAATGCGAGCTTTAGATTCAGAGTTGTTAAATAATTTTGGTGAAAGTAGTGAGAATATGAATAGGTTTGGGTTTTTGACATCCTCACTGAATTCATCTTTCCTTGGATTTCCTTGACTTTTCTCTCTCTTTCTCTTTTACCACTTTTTCCCAGATTTCATTTATCTCACCAAAATTCGCTTCATCTGGATTTTCCCAGTATCCGCGATCGGGTTGTTTTACCAATTTCGTGCTTTAATTTTGATATATCCAGATTTTGCCAAAATTCATTCACTCGAGATTTTCCTGGATGTTCCGTGGCTCCTCCTTTTTCTCGGGTTAGCTGTAATTGGTGTTGTTTTTGCCAAAATCCACCTTTGGTGGATTCTTCCGGGTTTTTTGGGAAAAGGTTGAATTTGATGTTTATGGAAGGATCTATTTATTGATGATGTATTTGATAGATTAAAGGAGCTTATGCTAAGTGTTTCTAATGGTTTTCCTTTGTTAATTGATGGATTTAAATGATAATATGGGATTTTTCATGCTTGGTTCACTGGAATCCGCCTGGTCTGGATTTTCCCAAAAATCCTCTCTAGTGTAGAATCCGCGAGGGGGGCTAAATCCTGAAATTTAAGGTAATAATTTCTTGCACTTGTTGTTTCTCGTGGATCTGATTGTGGTCATCTTTATGTTTTTGTAGGTAGGATCAGGACAGGATGTTGTTGGTCGAGGAAAGGGAAAGGCCACAGATCCAGGTGCAAAGGCTTCTGCCATCTCAGATGCAGAGAAGGTGAAATTAGATATAAGGAGTTGGATTCCTGAGAGCAAGCTAACCTCAATTTGGTCAAGAATCATGGATACAAACATAGGCATGTGGGACTATGAGGATTTCAAGGCTAAGATGTTTGCACTAAGCCCTCCTCTATTGGCAAAAATAATGGTAGACTCTGGGCTGGCTCATGTGGTAGTTTTTCCTTCTACTGTGCAGTGTTATAAGTTGGTGCTTGAGTGTGCAAGAAATTATGATAGAGGGACATAGAGGATTATTGGCCCCCAGGGCAGGATTTTGGCTAGATTTTGTCTTGTGTCCATTGCTGCAACCTTTGACAAGGATGGTGCAAGAAAGTATTATGAAGAGAATATAGTTAAATCTTAGCAGGTGATCAACTCTTGGCTAGAGAAGCCTAAATCCCATTTCTCCAAGTTGCCTAAGCAACTATTCAAGCTTAAGTTCAAGAGAGAGTACTACAATGTCATCACTCTTCTCAACAGGTTGGTGGGATTGAAGAGTGCAGGTGTGTTCGAGACCTGGATGTTTAATGTGATTGATAGAATGGAGCAGGGAATTGACTATCACTAGGAAGGGGCCATCAGTGTTGTGATTCATGAACAATTATGTAATGTCTTGCAAACCAAGACTTTTACCATGACCTCTTACGTAGTATATCCATTGGCGAGACTTCATCCATACAAGGGGTTAAGCACTAGGGGTATCTTTGGTCAAGATTCCATCTATGAAGTATACCCACAGTTGCACCTAACTGGAGGAAATTATAGGAGATCCAATGATTCTTTTACAATGTACATCACTAGATTGCTCCAAGGTGTAGAACATATGAGAATTTTTGATAAGGCAAAGGAATTGATAAAGAGATATTGGGCATGGTTTATCCAGTTACTAACTTTCTCATACATCAGGATTGATGGTTTTCAGAGGTCTCTCTACAGACTCCCTAGGTATCCAACTGATCATGTCATATTGTTGGAAGTCACTAGGAAGATTTGTGACTTCGACAATGTTGTAAAGGGAGAGATGCACAAGACAGGTTTTGGGAATGATTTCCCCCTAAAGATAGGAATGGGTGAGGTTTGTGCTTCCATTCAGTCTATTCATGCTTCTAAGGAGGAGATGAATACTCTTGGTCTCTCCTTCCATTCCAAGAGGGAAAGGTTTGACATCACTGGAGAAGCTCAAAAGAAGGTCAGTATGGAATATAACCATAAGGCTCAAATTGAAGATTACTGGATTAACCTTGTCGATGAGTTTGAGGTAAGAAAGAAGAGGTTTTCTAGGTTGCCAGTGGATTTGGTGAGACTATACAATGTAAAGACCATCCCTGACCAGGTACAGGAAGATGGAAATGTAATCCAGGGCCATGTCTATGAGGCAGTAAAGGATAGGCCAGTTGGAGAGGTTGACTGGTTAGAGGAAGAAAAGACTGAGTTGGACCAAGTCATGGCCCCAGTGATCAAATATACCAAGATGTGGTTGAAGCACAAAATACTAGAACTGGAGAGCGAAGGTTTTCCATGCACCTATGAACTGATGGGAGAGAGTCTCATTTTGCTTCCAAGGGTTCACTTGAACCTGATCCAAAAGGAAAAGAGAAGGTGGATTCTCCTTTCAGAATCTATTTAAGGGAGGTTCAAGCTGAGAAGGCTATAGAGGTAAGCAAATAGAGGAAGCTTGTTGCTAAGAAGAGGAGACATGCCTCTAAGAAGGAAGTTGAAAAGAATAAGGAAGAAGAGGAGGAGTTTGAAAGTGCTCCACCATTGATAAAGAGAAGAAGAATCAAAAGACTATCACAAAAGGTGGAGGAGGCTCCTAAGGTTGACAAGGAAATTGAGCCACCAGTGGTAGAGGTGGAAAGCTCAGGGGAAAAGACACAAGTTTACATGAGGAGATCAAGAACTCCTTCTCTAAGGGATACAATAGTAAAGGAGAATGTTTCAGTTAGTATTCTTGTTGTAGAGCAAGTGAATGTCTCTATTCCTCAGGATACTGGTAACACACAGGAGGAACCAAAGAAGGATGAAAGTCCTAAGGATTTGGGTGAGGAAGAGTTTCAAGTGGGAGACCTCTATAATGTAGAGGTAGAGATTGATAAGGTAATACAGTCTCCCTTGGTATCACATGTAGACTCACCTATGAGGGAGCAAATGAACAAGTCTCCTCAAAAGGAGGAAGAAATACTAGCTAGGGCCCCTTCACCAGTACAGGTGGTTGTGGAAGAGCAAGTAAAGGAAAAGGAGAATCCCATCATGGACATTCCTAAAATTCTAAGTGCTGAAAAGGATGCAACTGCTGATTAGTAGGAGCAAGGGCAAGATAAGCAAGATATAGTTCCTATTGGGTCCACTATTTCGGATTGTCTTGAGAAAGAATTGAAGAGAAAAATGGTGATAGTGGAGGATGCTCCTCCTAATTGTATGCCCTTATGGCCAATGTAGAGAAGGAAAGAACTAAGAAGAAAGCAAGGGTTGTGTCCCGAATTGAAAGAGATGGGTCAGGTAATAGAGTAGCTCACATTGCTACCCCTGCTCCAAACAAAGATAGAGATAATGTGACTGCCAAGGACTATCATGTGCAAACGGTTGACTTGGGACATGCTACTGCGAAGCAGGACATTGAAGAATATGAAGGCTATAGCACTGTGATTGTGGGTAGGTTGAAGAAAGTTGTGCAAACAAGGCATGAACTAGAAAGTGAGAATGAGAAACTAAAGAAGTACTTGCAAGATTTGATGAAACCCTTGCAAGCCATTAGCTCTTCCTCCTCTGTTGCATTTTTTTTGCCTCAGGAGATAATCTTGAAACTTGAGAAGATGAAGGGCACCACACATGCTACAGTTGCTTGGTTGGAGGGTGTCCAAACTAAAGGAGATGATGCTATTAAGAGAATATTGTCAACTAGAGGAGATGCAACGAGATTGGTGGATTGGTTAAAGGTTGTACTAGCCCAGGATAATGTGGATACCAACCTCCTACTACAGAAGACTACAACAATCATGGGATTTACTAAGGATAAATTGGTACAGTGCAGGATTCTTCCTTTTCCAAGAGTTTCCAAACCTTGGGAATGGTTTGAAATCCAGCAAATGAGGCAAAAGGTCTTGAAAAAGATTCATAAGAAGGAGCGATAGATTGAGGATACCTTGACTAGTATCTATGATAAGTGCATTTCACTCTTTGAGGTCATGACTAGAAGAAAGAAGTTTGCTCCAAAACATCTCAGTTTGGAGCAGCTTAGGGAGTGGTGGAGAGATGTTTACTCTCTAGTCAATGAAGGACCAGTTACTAGACATCATTTGGATGATGCTACAACTTATATTGCAGTCATAGACTAATATTTGGCTACTAAAACCAATTGGGATGGTACAGTTAGGTAGGCGAGAGATGATATCAAGTCCTTTGAAAGAAGGATTAGGGTCTTGCCTATGCCACCTATTGCTGAGCTGGATAGGGTTCTGTTGGTCGCACATGGTGAAGAAGATAGAGCTAAGGACAAAGATGGGGAGTAACTATATAGGGTTACATTGAGATTTGTGCTTCCCATTATTCACATGTATTGGGCTGACCTTTTTGGTATCTTGACGGTTTTGGATGAAATTGGTACCAATGGCACATTTCATGTGTTTGAATTATCTTTTGGGTTGACCTCTTGTAGGTCATGTTTTATTGTAAATTGTCTTTTGGGCTGACCTATCTTAAGGATTCTCTATAAAATCAAGAATGTTGCCTCATTTGAATATATAGATAGATAGATAGACATATAGGAGGATAGAGAGAAAGTAGATAAGTGATATTAGAGTGACTTAGGGTTTATTCTCAAGAAAGTGTTGTAATAGAAAGTTGGAGTTGTTGCTACTTTGGATGATTTAATATAAAATAGATATTGTGTTTGGTATCTATCTTTTGGAATTTCATCTGGCATTATTCTTGTTGTTCTATCTTTCATATTGCTTATAATTTTATGATTAGATGGTTTGGTAATGCTTAGGTTTCATGTTTGGAATGTTTGTAGTGATCTCTAGTCCATACTTTTTGTAGTTAGCTGATTATTAGCTGCTTTGCAAAGTTAGCTTGGACTCAAAATTGTGCTTAATTCAATTATAAGGGTTTTTTCATCTTAATTGCAATAGAATTGGTTGAATGAATGTATATAATTTGAAAATATTTAAATACCTTAGAAGATTGCACTATTTTTGTGAAATTGCAGATTCATCTGGGTCAAGCAGAAAATAGTTTATGAGAGATCGATCCATTTTGAGCATTTTATCTTTAGGCATTTTCAATCTTAGGGTTAGAAGTAGTCTTAGAATTATCTCTGAAACCTTTATCTTTTGATGTTTCTTTATTATTATCAGGGTTCCAATCAAGTTTCAAAATATCAATTTACTATTTAGATCAGATAAATTCAAACTCCAATGTTTTCTCGTAGCAAGGTTCCATTATGATTACCAACATTTTCACATTTATCACTGAGTTGTTTTGTTGCATTGTCAAGATCTAGCATTAGAGACCTTGGGGTTATCTCTTTTCCCATAGAGATTTACCTTTCAAGAGAGATAGGATATCATATTCTGTCTGAGTTGTTGTTGTGTAGAAAACACCATCAATAGGGCAAGGCCATTGTCAACAAGGGTTTGTTTGATGCCAATCCAATCGTATTGGGCTATTACCATAAAGGATTCATTTTTCTTTCTTAATTCTAAAGGAGGGAGCTCATGTTGGTAGAAGGTAATTTCTACATTAACTGTATTCATTCCTTGTATTAGAGCTATCACATCATTTGCCTTTGTACCAGGAGGGACCGCTATCTGTTGCAATGATGTTTGAAGCATATAATGATAGTTTGTGGAGTTTTTAAGGAGATCCCAAAGGTATATATTGGAAATATTATTCTTAAGTTTCTCAATGAGATCATACTACCTAAGGTGTGAGCTTAAGTGAGGGGAAATATGTAATATGGGATTGGGTAAAGGTAATGATGTCTGGGTGACCTGTTGAGGTTGTGGATTATTTCTAGTGTTATATGTGTGAGTGATAATAACATGTTTAGGTGGGTGAAGGGTAAATTTAGGCTTAGATGGAATTTGAGGTTTATGGGAAGGTGGGTAGAGAATCAGCTGAGGTTGGATTACATTGACATATTTTGTTTGAGGTTGCTCGCAACAAACCGTAGTAGATGAGTTAGGTGAAATGAAGTCTTGAAGAGCTTCTTCTAACATACCCATATCATCACAACTAAAAGGTTTGGGAGAGAGGTTATTGGTGGTGGGTTTGGGTTTGTCATCACAAACCTTAGTGGATGAACTTAGTGAGAGGAAACCCTTAAGAGAGTCATCTAACATATCAAATTCATCACAACTAAAAGGTTTAGACGATAGATTTTTTTGATAATGAAGAAGTGTGTGAGTAGTTTCATATGGTGTTTCTAAGGTTTTGTCTTCATGTTCTAATGAATTTTCTTTAAATGAACTAGGAACTAATGCTGAAAATGAAAATTGCAAAGATCTAATGCTATTCATAAATGCAATCAAAGTAAAATATTCGTATAACAAAAAATAACTAAAGGAAAATAGAGAAGCAACTGGAACAAGCAAAAACTTCATAAACTAGAAACTAAATTATGAAATGACTGATGCAAAATAAGCACTGGGACTAAGTTGCCCAAGGTGGTGAATTAGTCCCAGTAGGGTTATTTTTTTCTGATTTTTTTGATGGATAGTAATGTGTTCTATATTCTAGAATGCAGATTTAAAGTGCAGATGCAAAATTTCTTTATTGTGCAAGGAAATGAGATGCAAAATTGAAATTTTCACTAATGCAAAGTATGAAACCCTAGGATGCAAATTTAAACAATGAAACATGCAATGCAATGCTAATAGGATCTATTCCTAGGATGCAAATGCAGGCTAGATCAGAAGTAAGATGTTTCTAAATGCAGGTTCACCAAAATGAACTATAGATTTTGAGGGAAAGAGGATTCCCTAGCACTTCTAAGGTTTTCACCTAGAGGGAGATAACTCTTTCATGCTCAAGGTAATCTAGAGATTTCATTCAAGACTAATGAGGATTTAATTGAATTATATCTATATGAATGTCCTAAATGCAATGAGCTAGAAATATAAATAAAATAGCTATTGAATGAAAACTAATGATACTTAGATTATCTGGAAACACATGGTCACATACAAAAGGATAGAATAAGGGTCATACAAGACAAGATAAGAGTGCAGATAATAAAAATTGCACATAGAAATGAACAAGGGTTGAAGTGGAGAGTGTAGAAGCCTCTGAAATTCTAGAAAATCTTCTTTTTAAGCCAACTAGGACACTTATGCCAAGTTGGGTGACTTAGTCGTAGTTCTGTTAAACTACTCTAGGCTCCATTCTAACCAACTGGGTGTCCAAATCTTCAAAAATCCCTAATAGAAACATGCAGTGGGACTAAGTCACCACTATTGGTGACTTAGTCCATTCTATCTTTTCTGAAAATTTGAAAGTGGATACGAAAGCCTATAGTCTGCAATTTTCTTTCCCACTGAAATCAGGGTCCAAATCCACAAAATTACTTGAAAAACAAAACAAAAATTGGTTTCTAATGTGGGGTTTTCCTTGGTAAAACCCCTAGTTGGTATATAAACTTTGAAATAGATAAGAATTCTACATAAAACCCTAGCCCTAAGTGTGTCTAAGACTAGGAAATCTGAAGTATGATGCAACCCTATCCCAATGTGTAAGAATAAGATGCATAAGTGAAACTAAAAAAATGTAAGACTCATTCCAAGAGACCCTAAATCACATTATACATGAATCTTAATGGCATTCAAACCTTCCTTAGGCTGAAGGTAGAGATAAAATGGAAGATGGAACCACTTTGAAAACAAGTCTTTAGATTGATTTGATGGCTAGATGCATCTCCTCAACCTATATTTCATCATGATTCTCCATAGACATCCATGATCAACCATTTTCAATGTGAGATCTTGAGTGAGAAGTGAGCTTGAAGACCTACAAAAACCCTAGTTTGCTGCCCTAACCTTCAACTTTTTTGTAGATAGACTAATGAATCTTCTTGTGGAAGATGTTCAACACTTGATTCTTGAGTTTTTCTTGTGAATAAATGACTAAAGGTTGTGAAAAATTAACTAAAAACATGTATTTATAAGCATAAATACCTAATTTTTGGTTATTTTGACCTAAGAGGCTAACACCCATTCAGAATTTTTATCAAATCAGAGATTGTCCCACTCAAAAATGCAAATAACCCTAAAAGGGACTAAGTCATCACCTTGGGCAACTTAGTCCCACCAAGGGTTTTTGAGGTGGGATTTGTGTAAGTTGAGTTATTTTAATGTATTTTTTCAAGACTTGTATGATTTCTTAGGTGAAATAGGCCTCAAGGTCAAAGATAATGAGTCTTAGGGGCCTATAAATGTTGTTTTAGGGGGAGGATTGGTGAGAAAATGCCAAAAATGGGTCAAATTAAGCATGAAATTGTCTCTTTCTTCAAGAGTATACAATTTTCTACGTTACACTTATTTTTGGAAATGATGGTGTTGTTATTCTTTTAATAGCATATAAATGTTTCTTTCGCCCTCCTCCATTTTTAGGATTTTAAGGGTTGTTTTTGGCAATATGCTTTCAAAACTCATTAAATGAATTTGTTTATTTTTTGGGTCTTTATTTCTTGTTTCTATAATATTTCTGGTGTATTCTTTATTCCTATATGGTTTTGTGGTGTTTTATTTTCAGTTTCATGGAGTTGTGTTGAGTTTCATGATGATTGGAGTTGTTTCATGCATCTATTGGTAGCTTTGTTTTTTATTCGTGAATAATGAGATTGGATTTTTTTATAAAATAATTTTATGGGTGGTTTATGATGTTTATTTATGGTCCTTTTTTATCTTGAGATGTTTATACTTCATTGTGGTGCATTTATGATAAGTTTCAGAAAGTTTCATTGGGTCTTAAGCACCTAATGGTGGTTTAATCTATGGTACTTGATATATAGTTTATAGTGATGTATCTTGGTTATATATGTATGTTTATGGATCATTTAATTATGGTTTATGATTCTATCTTAATTCATTTATGGTCTCTTTGTATGTTCTCTTCATTTTCGTTCAGTTACATTGAGTTTCGTGAGGATTTGTTAGATTTAGAGCTCATTTGGATAGCCAATTTATGAGACTTGATAGATCAATTTGTGATGTTATGAGCATGTTTATGGACCTTAATTTATTGTGTTTCAGAGGTTCTTAATGCCTTAGGTGGTCCTCAATTTCCTCTTGGTTCTTTCGTGTGTTTCTTTGATGGTTTTGAGGCGGTATGTGCATCTATGGTAGACTAGGGTCAGATTATTGTATATGCGTAGATGTTACTATTCATGAATATATGTGGATTGTTGAGAAATAGATTTTGATTTATGTTGATTTTATATCCATGTGTTATTTTCTTAGAACCTTTGGTTAGATAGGCTCATATCTTACCCATGTCACTATGTCTTGTAAATTGTTAGATGACCCTTGTATGAATTTTATCCCTTGCATTCCTTATGTGATAGCCCTTGGTTTAGGTAGTTTCTCTTCCTTGTTTTATTGTGTGTTTGATGACCTTATGTCTATCTCCTAGCACAGGGAGTGGTCCTTCAGGTTCCACAAGGTCGGGTGGTTTCCTATCTCCATCAGGTATTTATTTCCTTGTTCAAGTGTGTGGATTGATTCAAGTGTCTTCATGTGAGGATTCTTCTGGTGCTTATTTCTCATGCTTTGCATCCTATAATTTAAGATTAGATTATCATAGTTTAATATGATTTTTAGATTTCTCCTAGTTGGAGGATAATGTATTAATATGTAATGTAATAGGAGGTTAATGATGATAGTTGGTTATCTAGGATTAATTGATTATGTTCCTTTCATGTGCTCTTGTGGTATCTTTATCTTCTCATCTAAATGAATGTTAATGTTAGGAACTTGAGTTGGTTAAGGAATGAAATTTAGATCCTAAATCTTAAATGGGATGTATGGTTTATAGTATGTGCTTCTTAAAGGATGTTTCATTCTTATGAATTAGGATAATCATTTATGGAAAAAGTAATAATTGGAATGAGTAGATGGTTAATTGTTATGGGAATATTATTTATGAGGAATTTATTATCCATATTTCTTATTGGTTCATGTTATAAAGGAATGTTGGTTTATCCTATTGAGTAATAGAAAACTATGTTAATTCAATATGTAGTGATGCATATCATATTGATCTCCACTTTGAAATAATTATTCTTACATTCTTCATGGCTATGTCAGTATCATCATAATTCCTTATAGTAGATGTAGTAAGGCAGTATGATGTAATTAATTAGTGGTGGTATGGTGTTACTAATTCATGTATGGAAAATTTCATTTATGTATCTTGGTCTATGTCATACTAAATAATGGTGTTAACGAACTTACCTTAGAGTGAATGTAACATTGTACTTTGATGTAATAAAAAAGGGTATTTGGTTAGTGTTGTATGTATTAGGAGTTATTATAGGATGAAAAATGAATAAATGTTATCTCATTCTTTATTAATATAATCTAGGAGTGTATCATGATGTACCTAAGTCCTATAAAAGGAACTATAAGATGTTCATTTTATTTAGTAATTATGTAAAGATTTTTCTATTGTACTTAAATGTTAAATTTTTATCTACCGTCATCTAGTAGGTTGAAAGGGAAAATAAATGTAATTGTTTCTTGTGATGGATGTTGTTAGTAATAAATTTTGGGAACCTAGGAGGACTTAGGACTAGAATGTAAATGATAATTTTTATTATCTTTTGGTACTGCTTTATGAGTTATCGATGGTTTACTTCATTGTGGATGATATTAGTAACTTTTTATTGTATGTTCATTGGAAAGCTGATCATTATGTTGAGTAATGTTAGTTAATGATAATCATGGTTCTTAATAATGCTAATTTTTTATTTTTTTATTTTTTAAATTCCATGTCTTTTGCATTCCTTTTTCTTTGTTTCCCTCTAGGTTCCTTGGTGGGGCATTACACAACACATGTCCCTACCCTATGTTGTGGTATGCCACCAAAAACATGTTAGAATGATCTCATGTCCAAATATTTGGGCTTTAAACCTAATTCAAATGATACCCATTTTAAAAAATATATATATAATGGAACCTCGTAATTAGTAAGTGGTGGATGATCAAAGACCATCAACTATATATTCCAAAAATATTTTGCAATTTGTGGATGCCTACACCACCTAATTGAAATTCCTTTTTTTTGGAGGTATAGGTTGATTTATGGTAGGGTCAATAAAAATATGATGCAACTATTTGTTTTATAATGTGAATATCTAGGACCTATATTTACAACATTCTATCAACATATAATTGTCATCTATCATCCCTCCATAGGAAAAATCTATCTAGGTCCACATCAATGGACCTAAAAGAATAAAAAAAAATTTACATTGAAGATTCAAACCATGTTAAATTAAGGGGCATGTTTAGTACATTTTGGATCAAATAATGTTTTTGTTGAAGTATGATTATATCTTCTCATCCTCATTAGGTTAAGGAGGTGGGGGTTTTATTGAGGGAATATGGTGGGCTTTGAGGTGGGGAGATTTTATGTCAAGGGTTTTTTGGTGGGGGTTTCTTAGGTAGAAATTGGTTCATTTAGAAAAAATCTTCTAATAAAATTTAATACTCTAGAAGCACTTGGTCCACATTGGAATGTACAATATGTACTACCCGCATTTAAAATAGAAGAAAAATAAATAAATAATTACTTGTACATAAATCAAAATGTTAAATTTCATATACACATGTTAAGAACTTAGATCCATGTTGAAAAATTAAACAAATTTATCTATTTATAAACAAATATTTATCACTAGCATATACATCTATCACAAATATTTTTTATAAATAAATAAATTTGAGTTCTAAGATATAAGTTAATTTAATTTAAATCACTTAAATTTACATATATATGCACACACATGTGCATATACATGCATACATTAAACTCACATGTACATACATAAATATCCTATGGTCACACACATCAATACCACACCTATGTCCATGCTAGAGGTATCACATGTTCTAGAATGAGTAGTAAATGTGAAAATTATCTATAGAACCAAAACTAGACAAAAGCACATGTAGAAATTTTGAGTGCATCAAAGGCAACCTCCACTAATTTAGATAAATCAAATGGACTTCCTTTTAGATCAATCAAATGGACCTTATTTGACCCAAATTTTGTGATAGAATAAATATAACTAGAATGGCTTTTAAGTTTATTGTCATTAACCATTCATGTAATAGCATATTTTCCCATCAATTATGTTTAGTTCTTAATTATGTTATATACATTGTGACCTATATGATGGTGTAATACCATAACCAATGATCAAGTTCAAATTTCTTGCATGATTCTAGTAGAGTGATTATCATCTCATTATTGTGAAATTCCTTTTTCTTGATACATTTATCATGCCAAATATTTTGCTAGCACCTTTTTCAAATGATTCCACCATTCAAGTATTATTTTATCTTCCAATTGATCAAGGTCTTATATACACCATAATTATTAGGTAGGAGGCTACATATACATGTGGGGGAGACTATAACTCATTCAATTATGATGGTGCTAACTCTAAATTCACTCATTTAAGTATTTGAACTTTATACAAGTCATTGGTAGTGTTTGAATTACCCTCACAAAAGTATGTGTATGTTATATTTCTTCTTTTTCAATGAATTATTGGACCTTTTTTTAATTTTTATTAAAACTTAAACAAATTTATCTATTTATAGATAAATAATACAAAAATCACTAGTGTATGCATATATCACAAAGATGTGTTATAAATATTTTTCATAAACAAATTAATTTGATTTCTAAGATATAAGTTAATTTAATTTAATCACTTGCATTTACATATATGTATGCACACACATGTACATGCATATATTAAATTTACATGTACATATTGTAAGAGAGGGGGACCAACCACATTCAAGCCCTTGGGTTATGGAGAGCCAAGAGTGGAAGGTTTCCCTAACTTACCTCACTCTAAAGGAATGTTTCAAATGAGGGATGAGAATGATGAGGACTATAAGGTCCTACAACCACTCTTCAGGCCCGAACTATAATCTGAACTAGGCGAGCTAGCTTTTTGGAGTCAGTTTTGTGCCTCAGAAAACTCTCTGTCTGAGGATGACAACACGGTTCTGAGATGTCAATGTGGCACACTGGTGTCTCTTGAGTGTGTTTGTGTTCGTACAACCAGACAATATTGGACACATTAAAACTACCAAAAAGACCTACTAACAACCTAGCTAGCTCAATCTAGATGGTGAAACAAAATGAGAAAGTATACAAAGTGGATACTGAAATGATAAAGTAAATAGGCTAGAACTAAGGTGACAAAGATAATCTCACAAAGATGCTCATTTTCCAGCATGTTTTCCCATCAACTATGCCTAGTTCCTAAGTAACTATATATATTGTGATATATTTGGTGATGTAAGACACTAACCAATAATCATGTTCAATTTTTTTGGGTGATTATAGTCTAGTGATTATCATCTAGTTGTGAATTTCCTTATGTTTGATACATCTATCATGCCAAATATGTTATTAGCACTTTTTATAATTGATTCCACCATTCAAGTATTCTTTTATCTTCCAAATAATTGAGGCCCTATATATCATAATTATTAGGTAAGAGGCTACATGTAAATGTGGGGGATATTATAACTTAATAAGTATGGGGTTGATAACTCTTAATGCACTACCATTTGGTCATTATTTTTTACCTTTGGTGTTTTTGGGTTTCACTTTAGGATCTATATTATAAGATATTATTGGAAGCACCAAGATTAACTAGGAAAGAAATCAAGTATTTTAAATTTTTTTACAATCCATTGGTATTGTTTGAATTTCCCTCATAAAAGTATGTATATGTTATATTTCTTCATTTTCAATAAATTATTAGACTATTTTTAGATTTTTAGTAAAATTTAAACAAATTTATCTATTTATTGATGAATAAATAAATATTATCACTAGTATATACATTTATCATAAATAATTTTTGTTAATATTTTTCATAAATAAATAAATTTGAGTTCTAAGATATAAGTTAATTTAATTTAAATCACTTAAATTTAAATTATGTCCACACATGTACATATACATGCATATATTAAATTTGCATATACATACATAAAAATAATATGGTCACATACATCAATTCCACACCTATAGGATATGCCCATGTCAAAGGCATCACATGCTTTATAATAAGGAGAAAATGTGAAAAATATCTATATAGCCAAAATTGGACCAAAACATATGTAAACATTTTGAATGAATCAAAGGCCGCCTCCACTAATTTAGATAAATATAGTGGACCTCATTTTAGATCAATAAAATTTACCTTATTTGACCTAAATTTGGTGATACTCTAAACATAGCTAGTATGACTTAAGTTTACTATTATTAACCATTCATGTAATAGCACATTTCCCATAAACTATGTCTAGTTCCTAACTATCTTATATACATTGTGGCCTATTTTATGTTGTAATACACTAACCAATTATTAGGTTCAAATTTCTTGGGTGATTCTAGTCTAGTGATCATCATCTCATTGTTGTGAAATTCCTCATGATTGATATGTCTATCATGCCAAATATTTTTTATCACTTTTTTCTAATTGATTCCACCATGAAAGTATTATTTTAGCTTCCAAATAATCAAGGTCCTATCTATCATAATTATTAAGAGGCTATATGTAAAATTGGAGGAGATAATAAATTATTTAAGTATGGGGGATAACTCTAGGTGCTCTATCGTTTTGTCATTATTTTATGCCCTTGGTGTTTTGGGTTTCACTTTAGGAAGTATGTTATAAGAGATTCTTGAAAGTACCAAGAGTAACTAGGGAAGCAACCAAGTATTTTAATTTTGTGCAATCCATTGGTAGTGTTTTAATTTCCCTCACAAAATTGTGTATGTTATATTTCTTCATTTTCTATAAATTATTAGACTATTTTTAGATTTTTGTTAAAATTTAAATAAATTTATCTATTTATAGATAAATAAATAAATTGTTATCACTAACATATACATATATCACAAATACTTGTAAATATTTTTCATAAATAAATAATTTAAGTTTTAATATATAGTTTAATTTAATTTAAATCACTTGCATTTACATATATGTATGCACACACATGTACATATACATGCATACATTAAATTCACATGTATATAAATAAATATAGTATGGTCACATACATCAATATCACACCTATGTCCATGCTAGAGGCATCACATGTTCCATAATGAGGAGTAAATGTGAAAATATCTATATTTCAAAAATTGGACTTAAACTCATGTAAATATTTTGAGTGCATCAAAGGCCACATCCACTAGTTTAGATAAATATAATGGACCTAATTTTAGATCAGTCAAGTGGACCTTCTTTGACCCAAATTTGGTGATAGTCTAAACATAGCTAGTGTGACTTAAGTTGACTATAATTAACCATTCATATAATATCACGTTTTCCCATCAACTATGTCTAGTTCCTAATTATATTATATACAATGTGACTTATTTGATGATGTAAGACACAAACCAATGACCAAGTTCAAATTTATTGGGTGATTCTAGTCTAGTGATTACCATCTCATAGTTGTAAAATTCCTCATGCTTGATATTCCTATCATGCAAAATATTTTGTTAGCACTTTTTTCTAATTGATTCCACCATGCAAGTATTATTTTATCTTCCAAATAATAAAGGTCCTATATATATCATAATTATCAGGTAAGATGCTACATTTACATGTGGGGGAGACTATAATTCATTGAATTATGGTGGTGATAACTCTAAATGTATTACCATTTGATCATTATTTTGTACTCTTGGTGTTTTGTATTTCACTCTATGAACCATGTTCTAGGAGATGCTGGAAGTACAGAGAGTAACTAGAGAAGAAATAAAGTATTTGAATTTTCTATAAACCATTTGTAGTGTTTGAATTTCCCTTAAAAAAAATATGTGTAAGCTATATTTTTTCATTTTAAACAAATTATTAGACCATTTTAGACTTTTATTAAATTATGTATCTCAAAATTATTTGTATCATATGAAAAAAGATATGTTTAAATTTTAAATTTTTGGTACAAATAAAGGATTTCCATTGTCATTGACACCTTCAACATTTTCACCACATTTTTATCTATAAAATATTTTACTTTACACTTGAGGATTAAATACATGATTATGTATTAAATAACCTTTGACTCTATGGAATTTTTATAATGGTTTCTCATTATATGTTTTAAGAATTTTTTAATTTGGATCAAATGGACATAGTATAGAGAGAGTAATTGAATTAATAATCAATAATATTTGAATTAAATCCTCCAAATATTTATGAAGCTTAGTGAAATTATTAGAGAGTTTTTTTTCAAATAGAGGAAAACTAGAATTAACTTAGCAACTTGATTAATATTTTCATGTGTATGATTTCTCTTCAAGAAATTATTTTCCTTTCAAAATTTGGAAGGGTAAAATGATTGAAATGATGCATAATGTTTAAATGTATTTATTTCTAAAATTTTGACCTCAAGATTATTCAAATGTGTACACATATATCTAAAGAAGGAATTTGTTCAAACACAAATGTTATTCTTATTATCTAAAAGTGGTCCTTGAAGAAAAATAATTTGTAACTCATTATCATGAAATTAATTGAAATAACTATTTTATTGTCTTTGGCCCAATTTAAAGACTAAGTTATTTTTCTTACCTCCTTCAATGTATGAGCCTAGGTTTTTGTCAAAAGTTTTAGCCTATATAGATCAAGGTATTTATTGGTACCTTTCTACCTCAATGCATTATCACTACTTCCTCTCTCAACTCTACCTTCATATATTCAATTGTCTTTAGTAATAAATTATAGTTGATTTATCACTTGTACCATTTATATTTTTATTATGGTCATTTAATTTTCTTATGTATATTCAACTTTAGTTTTATATTCTATGTCCATGGTTATCTAGTATTCAAGGGACTTGATATTAAATTCACTTCTTCATAGTTTTATTTACTCCTAATTCAATGTATTTATTCTCCATTGAATTCAATGAGTAACCTAATACTTTATCACCTTTCTACAAGGACTCATTTTTATCCTTATCTCTTGCATCCTTAATGGTAACACTCACTACTTCCATTTTATGATCACTCATAAATATTTAGCCTTTAAATATTTTAACTGGGCGAGTGAAATGAACAAATTATGTGACACCATGTGCAAGGTCATATTTTGTTCTCCCATTGTAATGGTGTTGAGTGGCCACCAAGAGAATACGAGGATGATGATATTTATATTATATTAGAATAAGGGGTACTATTTTTTAGATACAAGAGCTACATATACTTAGGTAGGATGATGGTTGATTAACATTCAAGGATTAGTGAGCTAGTGAGAAAGGTAATGGGAAAGATTAATTGGGGTAGCATTAACATTAGGAATGGCTTTGGTAAGAGTGGTTGAGAGATGAGAAATGGGCTAGAGAAGGGAACACATGCATGGATAATTTTATTGTTGTTAATATTTAACCCAAGCTTAGAATGAATGATCTAGAGGCATCACAAGAAAAAGAGGATAGGAAAGGTTTCAAAATAAAGGTTATTTCAATAATAATGTGTGTTTGGAAGAGTAAGATGTGACAAGAAATATCCTATTGGGTAGTAGATTTAACTTAAGCTAAAAAAAACTCATGTTAAATATTCTCATCACTATGAGTAATGTATGGAACCACATCCTATGAGTTGGATGGAAAGGGAAAAAGAGAAGATGATATATCCAAACGTAAAGAGAATGATGTCATGCAAATAGAAGGAAAATTAATGTTTGGATGAAAATGGAAAGTCTAGAATATTCCCACAAGAGGCATTGGAACATATAATTTAATTCCAATTGTATAGATCCATTCCGCTTAATTTTATTGGTTAATATTTTTTTTATTTATCACTTGCTTTCTTACCTATACTATGACCAAATTCCTTCTAGGATTTTTCAATTGATATTTTTACTTGGGAGGAAAGGAATTAATTTTTATTACACATCATATATCTTCATAATTTATTATTGGGATGAAAATGAAGGGCATATTTTCATACACGCATGTTTCATTCACATCAATCACATATACATGTAAGTATACGAAAGGTACATATTATCTACTCAATTTTACATGAAATATAATTGTGTATTATTTAAGTATAGTCTATCGAATTGTGGAAATTAAAATGAATATCAACCTATTGAGACCATTATTCCCCTTAAACTTTGTCTCCTTCCTTAATGACTATAGGCTATAATTTTTTTAGGTATGCTATCATTTTTAATGCATTTTTTAGGCTTTTAGGATTTTCCTTAAAAAATAGAGATAAATGTTTTGTTTTATAGATTGGGTTTTAGGATTTATAGTTTAAGTATATAATTTTTTTATTGAAGAAAAAGAAAAAAATTACCTTCAACTCAAACCCTAACCCTAAATTTTTTAAAAAATGCATTAAAAAAATATTAAAAACTTGTCTGCACCTGAAGGAAAGAGGCTTTGGAGGGAGGATGAAACATGGGCTTGAAAATGGTGGTCTAGGTGGATTGGAATCACATACATGTTTTACTGTTGTTTCTACCTTAGCCATCATTATCAATAGAAAATGAGCTCATGGATCTTTTTTTTAAAAGTAAATACCTTTTAAAAATGGGTACACACTCATAAAAGGTACTTGTTTAGGTTGAGATCCCAATCTATAACATGTATCCATTTTGAATGCATACCTATTTATGCTTAGATTCATGTTCCTAAATAGGTACCTTTTTTTTAAATAGCTACCCATTCCTATCAGTACTTTATTTTTTGACACTTCCCCTCTAGAAGTGGATCCAACTTCTTGCATCCACTCATAAATAAATAAATTACCTAAAAACACTTAATATAAGGTGAAATTATATTGTTACATAATTTATATTGGTCCTCTATTAAAACTTGGGTTCCCATCATGGATATGTACTTATACATGCAATGATCATCGGTGCATAGAATCATTGATTAAGAGTGGATAGAAAAATTACTAATATATTCCACTCTCATTATTCTCTTTCATTTAAATAGAGGTATTAGGATGGAAGTTAGATATTATATTTTGTATGATCACCATCTTATGCATTATAATTATGGGATAATCTTAGTGTACACACCTAGAATTTTGAGTTGCTTGTTGAAAATATCTCGAGAAGCATAAAGTGGCATGTGGGGATATCATTTATTCTCGAATTGGTCTCATTAGTAATGTAATTATTTGTATCAATAATTTTAAAGAAGATGATATCTTGCATGGTTTCCTCCTTGATTAAGAGTGATGATTTCTTGTGAAGGCTTATATCCTAATAATTTAGTGTAACATTTTTTATGAGAATACATTGATTTTAATGCTTTGGAGGCTAGTCTTTTTTTTAAATGGTTTTCCTAGTGTATATTGGTGCCTCTCATGTTTTTTCATTCTATTATTATTATTTTTCTAGGCGAAAGGCATGGAAGCCTGTATATATATATTATATAGAATAAAATATTTACATAATTCAAAGGTCCAAGTTCAAAAAGTTGGTGTAGATTATACAAAATATCAAAAATCCATTCTATTATTTTTTAATCCTATTATTTTTCATATTTTCTATGTTGGAACGTTGCAAGAATGTGTATATATTAGATAATTTATGACATATCTCCTTTTAGATCATGTATGGAATTGTTTAATATTTCCCTTCATTTGGTATCATGGCTTAGTTTGAGTTTTTTTTCTAGTTTTTTATGTATCTTTAGCATGGATTCTAGATAGTAATGACTTTGATGCATAATAGGAGAGTGACTAGTATAGTGGAAGCAAGTGTAAGCGAGTGGTAGGTCAAAATTACTTGAGTGAAAAGAATGATTGAGTAGATATAAGAGGACTCATGATGAAGATCCAACTTAGGTATTTTTTAAGATTCACTATTATAAATATATATGATTGGTGAGATTCACATTATTGTTGGATAATTCTCATATTTTATATCTACATTAAATCAAATAAGAGATTGATGGTAGAAAATTTTATCTCCTAACAAGGAGATTGATGGTAGATATATTTATTTCCCGAGAAGGAGATTGAAACCTATTAAGAGTTCCAATCATACTTTTGAAATTATAAATCTAATTTCTTTTTCTTGTGGATCTACTGAATTTTAGCTAGGGGATATTAGACCTACTTACATAAATGATGAACATGGAATCCTTTGGTCAGATGAAGAAATATACTAAATAATTATCCTTTGATGGTGTGTATTCACTAACTCTCAAGACTCTTTCTTGAAAGAACTATAATGCAGACCTTTATCCATTAGGTGAAAAATTCATGTGAGTAGAGAATTATTTTCTTATTGAAAGTGAGGTTTTGTATGATATTGGAGAAGAATTTGTTGTTTGATTATGTTTTTTATATATCCTAAATATAAGGTATATTATTTCTTCTATGAAAAAAATATTTATAATTCTCCTTTTCTCAACATCTCATCGACAATTAATTAAAGGAGTGGAGACAATTTTGAACACCTAAATCAATGTTGGAAAGCATTTATATTTAGTAAATAAGTTTTATAAGGATTAACATTACAAATACATTTGAAATCAATTTTACTAGTAGGAAAAGATACATTACTTTTTTTCTTGTTTCATGCTTGTTGATGTTCAATGTAGCACAACAACATTAAAACAAAATATTGCTTCTCTATTTGTCCTAAAAAAGATAAATAACCTATAGCCACCTATCTTCCAAGGTCTCTATAGTTGGTTCTCAGTTGTGTTGATGTTGTTCAGTGGCCTATGCAACTGTAATGTTCAAGGGGCCTAATGGTAAAAGAGGTACAAATTGCACTATACAAATCAATCTAACATTTGGGGGGTGTAAATAAACATCAAAAGATAGAATAGAGTTCAGGAAAACAAACATAAATACAAATTCCTTATCAATTCAGACCTATAAACTTCATAATGATCATTTCTTCCAAATAACTAAAACCATAAGATGATACAATCCATAGAATAATCTGCACCATTTCATTCATTCATCATGATAATTCAAGACATACAATCATCCATTATCACTAAACTTCAAAATCAAACAAGAACGCATCACAAGCTCATTACTAAAATTCATAGATCAATAAACACAAGAAAATTTCATTCATAGACAACTTAATGAAATAGTCTCAGATTCATAATCTTCTATTAATTTTCATCAAATAAGAGACATTTATGCACAACATTCATTGGTATATGAATGACCATTTTTCATCAACATTACCATTAAAAATTATTTTGAAATAAAATAAACTGTATTGAAAAGTCTAAAAATGTCTAAGTATCTTTGCATAAAACTTGTAAAACTTCTTAAAAACTGTAAAAATTATCCTAGATCTCTCCTTAGGTAGCCACTATTTTCTTCAATTATCCTACCTTTACAAAATGGAGAGAAATTAAACATACAGAAGTATTCAACACTAATTCCTCTCATCCAAAAATTATGATCCATAATCTAAGGTTTTAGATCCACAATTGTAGGGACACTCAGATAACTCCAGTCTCTCTTTTGTTGTAATCACAGAAGTTTAATAAACATGCCAATTTCTCCATCCAAAATCAAGAATCCAATTCCTCATTCAAATCATTGTCCGCCATCATAAACTGTTCCTGATTGGTATTTTTTCTCTCCAGTCGTCCCTTACTCAAAATTTCTTCCAAAAAGATACTGTTGTCCATCAACAAATTAAAAAAAATCATTTCATTTATTATCTTCACGTTGAGTCTCATAGTATTAATCATAATTAGAAATAAATCATTTCACTGCATCATCATCAAGTCCATCAACCCAATAAACTTTAAATTCAAATTCATTAAATTTCCTTTCAACTATATTAACAGTTACTTTCATCTGACCAACATCCCTTCTTTCCCACCGCAAATCACATCTCAACTCCAACAACCTATCCATAAGTGGAGACTCATCAATATCTCCCTCCTTTAACATCCTAGCCATTCATTCCTCCCATGCATCCTTGACCTCTCCCAATGATTCAAGCATCTGATTTGGAGGTAAGGTTTTACTAATAAACCTTGAAATGATTTCTTCAAAGATACATGTGTGCTCAAATATCTCATGAGCACTCTTGAGCATGATTATCATGTGTTCAACAAGATTCTATGACTTAAAAAAGGAGATATGAATTGACTTTCCAATAAACAGGGAATCTTCCTCACCCAAAATTTGGGACTAAACCAGCTTTTTATCAGAAATTTTATCAATTTCCCTAAGCTTTCGCAGGTATTCCCTGAGTTTCTCTTCTTCTTCCTTCCACCATTGCTTCATAGATTCTTCTATATATTTGACTAACTTAAGTCCCCTAAATTAATACTTTAAATATTTTTCTAAAAACTTATCCATATCCGCTTTAAAGACATTAAGCCAATTATCAAACCATGTAGCTTTCTTTTTCATTTCAATCAAATCATCTACCTTTTTTCTGCTCATTAGAATAGGGACTTCTGATGATGTGGTCTGCTCATGAATAGATGAAATAAACTCTTTGAAGAAACCTTTCATTTTATTCACTTGATCCTTAAGCTCATCATTTTCCTACTTATCTTTAATCAATCTAGACTTGGTAGTAGTGGCAACAATATCAATTAAATTTATCTGTTGATTCCTAGTGTGCTTTCTGAGATTAACAATACTTATCTGATAATCTTTGATCTGCAACACTCTATCATCTTTAGAAGAAATTGGGGTAGAAATTTTAGCTACCAAATCTCCTTCATCAGTAAGTCTAGTTGAATGCACTGCATGATCCTTCTTCTTTGCATTCACCTTATCAATTACTACCATCATATCTTCCCACATTACTGGCTAGCCCTGTACTTATTGTCTCTTCTCTAAATTCAGTTTCAACCAAGTGGGTGCAGCTAGTTGAGTGGAGACTTTTTGAATGCTCACAGGTGTGGAGGAAGTTGTTTCAATAATTTTTTGAAAATAAGCTTTATGAAGTTCTTCTCACTCCTTTTGAAATATTTCTTGCTCCCTCCTCTCATTCTCAAATTTTATCTCTTCTATCTTTCTTATCTCTCCCTCTCATTTGGCAGCCTCCTCTTCATCTTTAAGCCTTTTTTTCTCTAACTCTTTGGCTTGGAGCTCTTCTTCTACAGCCTTTTTTTGTGCAGCTTTCCTTTCTAATTCCAAGGATTCATCTTCTATCTTTTTAAGTCTTCAACTTCTTCCTTTTCTTTTTTGCTCTTCTTCTTGGGAAACTTGTTCATCAACTAGCTTCTCTCCATCTTCCATTAATTATTTTTTATCTTTTTTCTTTAACACATCATTCAATTCCATTTTTAGGTTGTGCATACTTCCAATTTCAAAAAAAAATTCTTCCTCACCCAAGTTTTCTTCCACCTTCCATAAATATTCTTCCCTTTCGGGTACTTCTGCCTCTTGGGATGGTCTTTTTTTTCTGAATCTAAGGAGATATCCTAAACATTTACCTTGGCCTATCCCTCTTCTCCAATAATTGGTGGTCCTAAATTTGAAGGTGCAATAGGATCACTTCCCCCAACTTGTGGGGGAACAAAAAATTTCTTCTTTATAGAACTCTCTTCACCTAGGTGAACAACAATCAAAGGTATGACACCAAAACCTGAAATAATCCCTACAATAGCTGCCTCATAAGTAACCTTTTCTTTACGCAAAGAATCATCTATTTGGTGTAATTTTATATCTTCTCCCTCTATTTGTGGAGGCTCCTCAGTGGCTTCTTTTATCATTGCAACAACCTTCTTTAATCTCTTATGTTTCTTGGTCTTCGTAGAGGAAGAGGGTTAACTGCTAGGACCTCTTTTCTTTGTCACCATAGCCCTTGGTTGTTTCAATCAGAGTTCTATCCATCTCAAGCTCTTATTCACCACTACCCGTGATATTTTTGTAATCTTAGTCACTTCCTTCTTTTCCCAATTGATGGGTGGCAGGGCTTTTATGTCCACTTGGTCAATATCATACCTGGGATCAAGAGTGATCTCGTCATCTATAGTATCATCAGGAATATCAATTTTAACTTCAAAATCCCTCATCTGAGGAATTGTAAAACTTATGTAACCTCTTTTCACCTCAAATTTATCCTGAAGCTTAGCCCAAAAATCCTCAAGGAGAGGAATATGATGGGTAAAGTGAGAAGGATAAAGTGCATGCATTTTTCCATTTAAATCAAAATTATTTCTAGAAGTGTGTTGTTGAAAATTTACAGCTTGAAACTCCTCTATGGCTGATTTGGCCATTATTGTAGCAGAACAAGAATAGAACCCCAATTCCAAGGGGAAAGGATGTACAACAGTCCTATGGTGTGAAGAGAAAATAGCATTTACCTCTATGGCTTATCTAAGAAGTTCCATCAAAACCCACCTATCACCACAAAATCTTGGAAATTTAAATGGATGGCCAATAAAACTAAATAATCTGAAATAATTTGACTTGGGGTATTGAATGAACCAATATGCCCATTCTTGAATTAATGCCATAGTTTCTAGGGATAATTTGAAACCTATGTCCCTTGTAATTTGATTTATTATGACATACAAAAAAGCATCATTCACTCTTTTGAAGTGATTTTCTAACTCCTTAATCTCCAATTGGTCATAGTGTTCCCAAACCTTCTTTTGATCTAGGACTTCTTCCATTGATCCTATAGTGCTTAGTCCAGGAAACCTTCCAATTCTTGTTGCACAATAAATAACATAAGAAGACATGTAAAATGTCTTGGTCTATGTTACCTAGAGGATTTGGTTATGAATGTTGTCTGAGATAATATGCCCCCAATCCAAGTACTACTTTCCTTCTAGGGTCAACTAAATAAAAGGAAACATCCAGTGCCCAAAAGTGTAGGATTCATATTTTCCAAATGCTCTAGCCAACAGTGTGATAATATCTCCTACATCTTGGGAGAAATCTGACCTCTTAGGATTGGGTGGCAACTTCTTTATTGAATTCTTCTCCTTCTTCAACCATCGTTTGTTGATAAGTTTTTTTTTTCCTTCCACATCTCTATTCCATAGCTCAAGTGTATGTGCCTTATTCATCATCTTGACATCAGGGTAATGAGGGAGGTCAAATACTAGTCTGATAATAGCAGGATTCAAATCTATAATCACATTGCCATCAACATCAATGCATTGTCTTTGAGTGGGGTTGTATTCTTATGTATTTGTTAAGATAAAATCAATAAATTGCACTGGAACAAGAAATGAAGCTACATGAGCCAGCTCTAACTCTATAATTATTTTTTCTCTTGGGAAAACGTCCTCAAAAAATGTATCTTTTACAAACTGATCCAAATCCAAATGCCCCACCAAGGTGTTAGTAATATTAACAACTTAGGAGTCAAACTTGGATGGGACTGAATTCCCTTGATACTTGTATTTCATTGTATAGGGAAACTATTCTGGTTTCAGTTTCTTGGCCCTAGTCCTCTTTGATACCACCTTAGATGTTTCCTCAGCATACAATCCCTCAACAAGTAACTCTTGCCCCAAATCATACATTGGTTAAATATCCTACACTACTGACACTCATTAGATACATAAAGAAATATTTTCATAATATCACAATGCAGGATTTCATACTAAATCATCATTAATCCAGAAAGAATTCAATTCAGTATGTTAATTTGATCATTTTCGGGCTTCGGGTTGAAACAGTGCCAAGGACTTAGCCAATTTTATGCAAAAAATGAGTTTTATCAGGGTTTAGGATCAGGTTACGGATAGACACCAGACCCATATTGGAGAATGTGTTAAGTTATGGACCCGCAGTCTAATTTTTCTTTGTGGTCGAGAGTCGGGATTGGGTCATCATTTGGAACCAAACCGATATAAAAAAGGTTCAATGTCATCTCAAAGCCCGACCCCGTAATGTTCAAGAATTGGGATCGGGCTTTAGTCTTGGTTCAACACTTAGACATTTGATAGAAAATAAGTCAGGTATCAACCCATGGTCCGATCCCATAATGTTCATGAGAATCAGGGTCAGATCATGGAAAGACAATAGATTCATATAGAATGAAATGGTGTAGTTCATTCCCAAGTTCTGGTCCTGAGCGCATATCGAGTGTCAAAATTTGGGTCCTCAACAGAACAAGTCTCAAAACTAATGTTGGAGACTTGTCAAGTATAAGTCCTGAACCTAATCACAAAGTAGGACTCGGGAATTAGGATATTGCTTGAAATATCAATTGGAAAAGTTAAATGTGCAGTGTTGAAATAACTCCCAACCCTAATTATAAAGTGGGATTCAAGCTCGGGTCATAGAGGAATCACGTAGTTATCAAATTTAAAACAAATTCAAGGTTCCAGTCCAATCCTTGATCCCAATACTAATGTGAAGATCAAGCAAGTGAAAGAACCGATGTCAACAAGTAAACAAACCTAAGTTCATTCCTGACTTTCGATCCCGATATCAATACAGAGATCAAGACAATGATGGATCACCAAGGAAAAATCAAATATGACAAATTTCAAAAATATGACCTCAGGACCGGGTGGTGGATCCAACTTTGATTTCAAATAGTCAAAAATTTAAAATTGACAATTTAAAGCATGGCAACCTAACATAGAATGAAACCCTAGAAAACTAGGGCACAACAAGATTGACAATCTCACAAAAAAAGACAAGGTGACAACACCAAAAATAAAAGAATGCAGAATGAACCTAGCTTGGATTCAAATGCAAAAAGGAAACACACCAAAAAGTGCAAACAAAAACACAAACAAGCAAAGATGAAACCAAATGGGAAAACAAAAATAAATGAGGGAAAGAAAAGCAGAAAATGGGAGGAACAAGCAAGGGATCCGTAAAACAAGAACACAAAGATATAAAAAGGAAACAAGAGAACCTACCATCGAACGCACCCAAAGATTCTGGTAGAAATTTGATGAATTGCATTGAAATCCTAAAATATATCTCCTTGTCCCTTTAGTTCTTGCTCAAATTATTGAAAGCAGAATAAACAGGAACCAAGGGACAACTAAGTTTAAAACCCATTCATGCATGCGAGCCATAATGGCATTATTTTAAGGTTGGTCATGCCTCATAATTCATGTCGGTTCATAACTTCCAGGTGCAATAAAGAAGGCAAGAAGAAGTCAGGGTTGGGGCACAAAATGAAATTGAACCCTCAGTAGGTGTAAGGTTCAACCAAAATTCCACGAGCCAATCCCAAGGGACAAACAAAACAACATGGGGGGCGAGATCTAAAATTTGAAAGGAACCAAAACTTTGAAGAGTCCAAATTTTAGTCTTCACTCAAATTTTGATCTCGTGAGAACAAAATGGAAACCAAGAAGAGGTTGGACCCCAGGATCGATTAAGGAATGAGAATAAGAACTTTGGAAAGTTCTCGGTTCCATTTCCAACCTGATACTTGACTCCGAAAAGCACTCAAATGGACAAGACAAGATAAATTGAGGCCGAGACATCTGAAGGAACTAGCACCCAATGAAAGTATCAAGTGTTAGTTCTGACTCGTCACCCAAGCCCACAAAGAATAAAAAGAAAAATAAAAACAAGGCCAAAAGATGAGGTCAGGGTCAGGACATGAACAAGGCCTATCCTTGTGAAAAGGAACAAGTGTATGTTCTTGCCAAATACCCAAACCCGAAAGACAAAAGAAACCAAGGACAAAAACAAAAGATCAAGAACAAAACAAAGAAGAAAAGACCAAGAACAAAACAAAGAACAAAAAAGGGGGACCCATTTTGACCCAAACAAAATGGGGAAGTTATGTAAGGCATAAAAATTGGCGACTCGGGTGGGAAAATGGTTTATCCATTTTAAAGACACTAAAGAATTCAGTTCACCCAGAACCTTTGGTTTAGAAAGATTTTAACTCAAGTATAATCAGTTACAGAAAACAAGGATGAGCTGGAATCTCAAATGTAAATTAAAAAAACAACTTTGAATCTGAGTGTTTTCATGTATGGTGCATCATTTTCCATAAATATCATATCTATCATTGAGTGATTTTATTATGATTCAAGATATATGAGTTGAGCCATTTTAATTGTCGTGCAATGATATCTTGGGCATTTCTCTGCTGCTAGCTAGGCATCTATAGCCTCAACAAAGATGCCTCTAGTTCTCTCAAAGTATTTCTTTACTGCCAACTAGCTGTCCATATCCCCAGTACAAATACTTGAATTACCCTTATTATATTGAGTTTTCCATTCTTCAATACTTCTCTTTCTTCTTTTTTTTTTATTGGTTGTATTGGATCAATAATTTTATCTTCTTTCCTCAATACTTCAGACATAGTCATTTGAACAGTGGGTTGAGAATTATGGTGGACATCATGATAGTGTTAGGACTTAGATTTTTCACTTGATTCATGAATGCAGTCATCCTAAGATGAATAAGTATTTATGACATCAGATGAGTCTATCTAATTTGTCATAGATTCAATGGTGGCTTATGAGATTACTTACAATATACCTATTTGTTACTAACCTTTCAAACTCTCATTGGAATATCAATAAAGAAAAAGTTTTAAAATAAAAGAGCCCAAAAAACATGCCTAAAAACACCTAAATCAATTTCTCTCTCAGTACCTTCAGTATGCTTTGAATAACCTTTCCCATCACTTGAAATGGAGAAAATGGAGGTCCCTAGAAATGGCACAAAACAAGGAAAGATGATGACAACCAAGACAACAGAAACACAAAAAATAAACAAACCAACCAAAAATGAGAAATAGCTAATTACACATATACAATCAATCAAAAGAACATACCTTCATGGGCCAAAATAGTTTTTGAGAAATTTTTTGTTGATTGGAAAAGGAACAGGTTCTCCCGTCAAAGTACTTAACCAAAAATCATTCTCACCAAGGATTTCAGCTATCTGATATGGACCCAACCAAAGCTGATCAAACTTCTGGTGGTGACCTTTCCTTTCTCTGGATTTGTTCGATAACAGTACAAGGTCTCATATTCTATAAGATATGATCTTGGCTCTCTTATCAAACCAACGTTTTACAACAACCTTATTTTTAGAAAACTGTTGTAAAGAAACATCTCTTTGTTCTTCCAAGCTGAGTAAATTAGCTAACTGAGCCTCTATCTTATCATCTTGGGAATAGAATTCCTTCATGAATCATAGAATGGGTATCTATAAGTAGATAGAAAAGACTGGGTCTTGGCCATAGACTAATTTAAATAGTGAGATCCCTAGGGAAGATTTGATTCTAGTCCTATCTTCCCACAAGGAAAATCTTAGTTGCTTGTGCCAATCCCTAGGATTACTCTCTAATAGCTTCTTAATGACTTCTAGAAAATTATTATTGGTAGAGTTTTCTACCCCATTCCCTTGTGGATAGTAATTAGAAGAATAATTAAAACAATCTTATGTTCAAATTCCCATTGAATGAACTGAGAAAAAGATAAATCAGGTTCGTTATCACATACCATAGCAAATGGTACTCCAAACCTGGTAATGATAAACTCATTGAGGAACTTGATCACGAAATTAGTGGTTCATTTTTTGCAAGCTTGTTCCTCAATCTAGTGTGTACAATAATCCATCATAGTCAAGATGAACTTGTGACCTACATAGGAATTCAGATTAATTATCCCAACAAAATCTAATTCCCATTGGGCGAATGGTCTTACCTCGTAGACAGGTTGTAGGGGCATCACTGGATTGCACTCTATCGATGCTGATGTTTGACATGTGTGACATGTCTTAACATGTTGGTGGGTGTCTTGAAACACATGGGTCCAATAAAATCTTGATCTTAAAATATTGTGTGCCAAGGCACTGGTAGAACCATGCCCAATACCATATCTACCATGAAATTCTGCAATGGTGTGCTTCACTTTTTGTTGATCCAAACAACGTAGATAGATACCTTCAAAGTTATTTATGAAAAAATCTCCTCCTTTGATCATGTAGTGAGCACTTTTCAATCTCAATGCCCTTTTATGTGTAGTATTCATTCCATTAATACATTTATTATTTAACAATAGAGAAATTAGGTCCGCATACTAAGGGTCATTCATGAATGATTGCATTGTATATTGTTGACATGTAATATTAGGATATACATCTACTATGGCCTTGGAAATGCCTTGTCCTCATACCAAATTCATTGAATGTATCTCAAGGTCAAACTTTGGTAGAATGGCCATCCACTTCCCTCCCCTTTCTCCCAATTCACTCTGCATCATAAGAGACTTTGCAATAGGGTCAGGAACTATGGTAGTGACCTGATTGTGGAGGATATAGTTCCTGAACTTCTTAACATCTTGTACCAACATAAAATCCTAATTTTCTAAAGGAAGATACTTAACTTAAAAATTCTTGAATGGAGAGCTCATGAAATTGATATGTCATTCGTCTCCCTTGCCTTTTTGATGTGTCAAGATAGCAACACATAAATGGTCAAATGCAAAATAATAAATATAAAAAGGCAGTGAGTAATCAGGACTAGTTAGAATGGGCGCCTCTATAATAGAATATTTTATTTGTGTGAAGGAAGCCTTTTACTCATTACTCCATTCAATCTTTGCATCCTTTTTCATCATTTCATTGATGGATTTGACAATCTTCGCAAACCTGGTTATAAATTTTCTTACAAAATTTATCTTTCTGAAGAAAGATCTCATTTCCTTTTTACTACTCGGCATGGTCAACTTGATAATGGATTCCACTCAATCAAGGTCAATTGATATTCCTCAATCTGATATTATGTGACCAGGGAGCTTCCCCTCTAAAAACCTGAATATGCACTTCTTTGGATTAAGAGACACTCCATAACTTATGCACTTTTGAAGGACCTTGGACAGATCTACAACATGGTTTTCTCTATTCTTTGAAAACAGAGTGATATCATCCATGTAGATGATAATGCATTTTCCTACCAGATATTTGAATGCCATGTCCATTGCACATTGAAATTCGCCCCAGTGTTGATGAGACCAAATGACATTCTCCCATATGCAAATGTCCCCCACTTGGTAGTGAAGACAATTTTCATCCTATCTTCATGGTTGATCAACACTTGATTGTATCCTAAATATCCATCCAAGAATGACATCATCTATGAACCATTTACTATTTGTAGCACCTCGTCGAGGGAAGGGAGAAGATAGTTTTCCTTCTCTAAAGCTTTATTTAGATTTTTTAAGTCGACACATAATCTAATTTCTCCACTCTTCTTACAAACAAGGACCAGATTAGCAACCCAGGTTGAGTGCCTTAGTGGAAAAATTATCCTTGTTGATAGTAACTTTTATACCTCTTTAAGAATCAAAGGTTCAATGAGAGCATTGACTGGATGTTGCTTCTATTGGAATGGCTTTGCTTCAGGTTTCAGTGGGATGGTGTTTGTGATCACTAAAGTGTCGAAATTCTTCAGGTCTTCATATCCCTAGGCTATTGTTGTGATGTATATTTTCAATACTCCTAATATTTTGTCTTTGATTTCCTTGGGATAGGTTTTAACAATAAAAAAATTATTCTCTAGACTAGAATCTGCTAGGTTAAATGACTCGTACTTTCCTCCTTTAGCATCTACAAGCACTTTCTCTCAAGCTTGAGGATCAAAATAAAAGATTCTCTCTAATGTCACCATTCCCTTAGGAATATTGTTGGATTTCAAGTTCATTATGCCTTCTACATCACAATTTTTGGATCCCAATCTCCCTAATCTCGATTAGATTCATCAATGATCTTACCTTCAAATACCTCTAAACTTGTAAGGAAAGTGAGAATATGCTAGTCATCATCAAACATTTGGAAATTTTAGATGTTATCAGGAAGATCAGGGATGGACACTAATTCCACAAAAAGAAAAATTAAATTTGGAATCTTGCATGGGCTCCAAGGTACTCATAACAACAACTAGTGTGTTTGTGATCCGATTATCTTCTTTGGGAATCAATTTGATTATGAAAGCATCAAAATATTCTATTAGATTCCATACCATGTTCTTGTATGCAGCCAACCTCTTATTATGGCATATGTATTGACTATGAACTTGTTTAATAACTACCTCAAAGTCTCCCATGACCATCAGAGTTGTAATTTTCTTCCGATGTGCAAACATCAATCCTCTAGCAAGTGCTTCATATTCTGCAACATTGTTAGTGCAACCAAACTACAACTTGTAAGAAGAAAAATATGTTTTCCCTTTCAGGTTTTTTAGTTCACTGCCAACCCCACACCCTATTTTAGACTTAGAGCCATCAAATTGAAGGGTCCAAAGTTGGTTTAAGGTTGGGGTTTCCTTCTTTGGGCAAGTCATGGGTGTTTTTTTGTGAGGAATAACTGGTGGCTTGGACAGGTTCAACACGTCAAGCTCAAGAGAATGGTGCACATAATGTTCATCGAGTATTTTACTCAAATTTGAAATTTGTGTAGAACCTATTCCTTGTACCTCACCTTGATCAACACTCTCAGAATTGGTCATATTTTTGAGCAATCCCTTGGGAGTTGGAAGATTAGTAGGGGTGGGTGCGTTGATCAAATTCAAAGATTGTTCAATGCCATCATGTGAATCAAACAATAAGACCACAGTCTATACAACATGGGGAGTGACTTCATCCTTGGTATGATCATTCCTCGTTAGGATAGTTGCATTTCTAACCTTAAATGGAAACTAACTCAAAGGTATTCTAGGGTGAGGTTCACAATTTTCATCTGACTAACATACATGATTTAAAAATTTTACACAGGGATGACACGTCAACTCAGAATGACTATGGTAATGGAACCCACACCAGTTTGGGAGTACCAGGCTCCATAAATCAATGCCATCTCCTAAAACCAACTTGTCATGTTGTAATTTCCTCATTAGAACTTGGTGATTAACAGTGGTCATATCGTCACCGTGTTCCAAAGGCTTGAGTGTTCAAGGTTGACAATTGAAAAAGATCAAAATTTCTTCTTCTCTCCTATACATTCCCATATCAATTTTGAAATATGCTACCTCATTAGGACAATAATATTTTGTGATCATATGTTTCAACCGAGGTTCACTTTCTATCGTGATCTGGGCTGCCACCGCTTTCCATGGGAGCCACATGTGTGAGAAATCAAGGGAATGATAACCCCTGAGGCTTTTCATCAAGTCCCAACTGAGCAAAATGTTGTATGTTTCAGGGATATCAACCACCTGAATATCTATATATGCCTAGATTTGTGGGTTTGATCCAATCTGCACATGCACATTTTTTAATTCACCAACGACATTAACCTCAGTTTTATCTAATTGTATAACTTTCTTATGAGTTTGAACCGAACTTAAACCCATTTTTTTGCAAATAGAGAATGGCATAACATTACCTGAGGCTCTAGAATCTAAGAGATAGTTGTGTAGATTATTTCCATAAATTCTTAAACTCAAAAGAAATGGGGGTGTCCCTATCTTACCTTTGTACAAGGTCGCATGCATATCATTGGTTGGATTCACCTTATTCTTTCCTTTTGAATTATCTACCTCCTCCAAGGCTTTCAATACAATATCATGTTGGGCAGGACACCACTTCAGAATGTCAAAAAATTATAGAGAGGTCCTTTGTTTTTACATTTCTGAAATGAAATGAAATTATATATCTTTATTTCTAGAAAAAATGAAAAAAATAAGATTTACCTTTATTCTATGAATCTGATGAGCCTTTCGGTGAAGGTGGATTGTTGTCAACATTCTAGTTCAAGGGAACCATCGTGTTAGGAGGGTTGGATGTAGTAAACGACCCCTTATTCTAATTTCTCAGGAAATGGCCTCCCTTGGTTTGAAATGCTTGAGCATCATAGGTATCTTCCTCCAGTTCATTCTATCCCTACATGGGAAACTAGTATCGTTCATCAATGGTCTCAAAATTCATAGTTGTGTCCACTGACCCACTACCTTGGTTGGGATTTCCTTCTAGCGGGTGGTAGTCAACTTGTGTTATCTTGACAACCTTTTCCATTTTAGGGAAATTAACTTTAGAGTGTAAAGAAGTGTCATGTAACCTACACCAATTTATCATGAGATTCAAATATACAACATTTGTAGTGTGAGGCTTATCCTCATTGGATTGATAATTGTGGGATACTCCTCCATTATTTGGTCCAGTATTCCATTGCCTATTATTGTTTAATCTCTTATTATATCCCCTATTCTAGTTCTAATAGTTTTTATTGGGGAAGTTTTGACCTTGAAAATTCCTCTAGTTTTGATTGGAATTCTGATTGGAATAATATTTTTTATTGGAAAACCCTCACTCGTTTTGATAACCCTGATTTTGGTAACCTTGATTCTGGTCTCCCTTATTTTTATTTGGGATTTGAGAGGGGTTTATTTTAAGTTGAGCCATTTCATTAGTCACCTGGGATAAATTTTTCTTCAAGGTTTCCACCTTTGAAGTCAACTAGGTGGTATGCTCACTTTTTGGAGAATTTACATAGGTGAGTGAGTTACAGGACTGGATCCTCTAGTTAAATTATGTGGGCTCTAAGCCTACTGTGATGGATCTAAAATCTAACATTAACCCATGGTTGCGAGGAAGGATTCTATAACTCAGCTAAAGGTCTATAAGCGGAGTGAGACATCCCTGGGATTATATTAAATAGTGGGGTTGGATTATGCATCAGAGGGTAACCTAAGGGAGGAAAAACTATTATGAGGCTACCCGATTGTGAACTTATCTATTTTTGTAATTTGATGGTAAGGTGATACACCTTAGACAGTGAATCAATGTCTACTTCAAAGTAGGTTCTCTAGAGAAACAATCCAATCAATGGGTTTATGGCCTTCAGGTAGGATCATATGGCCATATTCTCAGCCACCAAATAGGGATCTTGCAACCATCTATATATCCTTTGGAAATGAGTGTTAAAGAGTGGCAACGGCTCATGTGGTTCCTTCCTAATCATAGCAAATTGGTGGTATAGGATGGTTGGATCTACATAGACCCATAATTTATTAATAAAAGCATCCTCTAAGCTTTTCCTACTCTGGATAGATCTAGTGGGAAAGTTTAAGTACCAATTATAATCCATATCCCCCAATTAATAGGGAAACAACCTACATGAGACATCATGGTGGGCTATCTAAGCCCGTGTATAGGCATCTTTAAATGCCTATATGTTCTCTTAAGCACTTCGTGATTCTCCATGGGAGTACCTGGGAAAAAATTTCTCATGATTCTTAGGTATTTCATGAATTCCACCAGGAATGGTCCCCAATGGTGAAGGATTATTTCCAAAGAACACCATTGGTGGTGATAGATTTAGATGTATCAGTTGTGTTATTGGTGAAAATCCAGGTGTAGTGGGTGGTAGTGTTAAAGCCCTACAAATCTTGGGCCTAGTAGGGATTCAGAGTTCAATAAATGAGTCAAGGTTTGAAGAGGATCTCAAAATTCTTCTGAACCTTTCTGGTGAAAATAACCCAATTCACTCCAGTTTGTTCCTTTGGGCCCTCCGTCTAGCACCAGTTCTATTGATGGTAAATGTAACACAACAACATTAAAAAATATATTCTTACTCTATTTCTCCTAAAAAAGATAAATAACCTACAGTCACCTATCTTCCAAGGTATTTGTAGTTGGTTCTCAACTATGTTGATTTTTTTTAGTGGCCTATGAAACTATAATGTTCAAGGGGCCTATTGGTAAAAGAGGTACAAACTACATAATACAAATCAATCTAATGTTTGGGGGGTGTAAATAAATATCAAAAGATAGAATATAGTTCAAGACAAGAAACATAAACATAAATTCCTTTTAATTCAGACATATAAACTTCATAATGAGCATTTCTTCCAAACAACTAAAACCATAAGATGATACAATCCACATAATACTCTACACCATTGCATTCATTCATAGTGCTAATTCAAGACATACAATAATTCATCATCACTAAACTTCGAAATCAAACAAGAACACATCACAAGCTCATTACTAAAATTCATAGATCAACAAACATAAGGAAATTTTATTCATAGATAACTCAATGAAATAGTCTTAGATTCAAAATATTCTACTGATTTTCATGAAATAAGAGACATTTATGCACAAAATTCACCAGCATACAAATGACCATTTTTCATCAACATCACCATTAAAACTTGTTCTGAAATAACATAAAGTGTATTGAAAAATCTAAAAATGTCTAAGTATCTTTGCATAAAACTTGTAAAACTTCTTTAAAACTATAAAAATTATCTTAGATATCTCTTTAGGTGGCCAATATTTTCTTCAATTAGTCGACCTTTACAAAATGGAGAGAAATTCTAAATATAGATGTATTCAACACTAATTACGATCCACAATCTGAGGTTTCAGATCTACAATTGTAGGGACACTCAAATAACTCCAGTCTCTCTTCTTTTGTAATCGTTGAAGTTGAATAGACACATCAAATGCTCCTTCAACCAAAATCAAGACTCCAAGTCCTCATTCAGATCGTTGTCCACCATCATAAATTGTTCCTAACTGATGATTCTGCTCTCCAATCATCCCTTACTTAAAAATTTGTCCAAAAAGATTTTGTTGTCCATCAACTAACTCAAACAATTCATTTCACTTATTATCTTCACATTGATTCTCACAATATTCATCATAGTTATCAAGAACTCGTTTCACTACATCATCATCGGGTCCATCAACCCAATCAACTTTAAATTCTTATTCATTAAATTTCCTTTCAACCGTATCAATATTTACTTTCATCTGACTAGCATCCCTGCTTGCCCACCACAAATCACATCTCATCTCCATCAACTTATCCATAAGTGGAGACTCATTAGTATCTCCCTCCTTTAACATCCCATCTAGTCATTCCTCCCATGCATCCTTGAACTCTCCCAATGATTCAAGCCTCTGATCTAGTAGTAAGGTTTTACTAATAAACCTTGAAACAATTTCTTCAAAGATACCTGTGTGCTCAAATATCTCATGAACACTCTTGAGCATGATTATCCTATGTTCAACAAGAGTCTGTGACTTGAAAGAGGAGATATGAATTGACTTTGCAATAAACTGGGAATCTTCCTCACCCAAAATCTAGGACTGAACTAGCTTTTTATCAAAAATTGAATCAATTACCCTAAGCTTTCCCAAGTATTCCCTGAGTTTCTCTTCTTCTTCCCACCATTGCTTCATAGATTATTTTATATATTTGACTAACCTGAGTCCCCCAAAGTAATACTTAAAAGATTCATCTAAAAACTTATCCATATTTGATTTAAAGACATTAAGACAATTATCAAACCATGTAGCTTTATTTTTCATTTTAAACAAATCATCTACCTATTTTTTGTTCATTAGAATGGGGAAATCTGATGACGTGGGCTGCTTAGGAGTAGATGAAATTAACTCCTTCAAGAAACATTTCATTTTATTCACTTGAGCCTTAAGCTCATCCTTTTCTTTCTTATATTTAATCAGTCTAGACTTGGTAGTAGTGGTAACAATATCAATCAAAATTATTTGTTGATTCCTAGTGTTTTTTCCCAGATTAATAGTACTTACCTAATAATATTTGGCCTGTAAATCTCTATCATCTTTATCACAAATTGGAGTAGCAATTTCAGCTACCAAATATCCTTCATAAATAAGTCTATTTGAACGCACTACACAAGCCTTCTTCTTTGCCTTCACCTTATCAATTTATTCCCTTGTATCTTCCCACATTACTGGTTGGGACTGTACTTGTTGCCTCTTCTCTAAATTCAGTTTCAACCAAGTGGGTGCAACTAGTTGAGTGGGTACTTGTTGAATTCTTAGAGGTGTGGAGGAAGTTTTTTCAATACTTTTTTTAGAAGCAACTTTCTGAAGTTCTTCTCACTCCTTTTGCAATCTTTCTTGCTCCCTCCTCTCATTCTCATCTTTTATCTCTTCTATCTTCCTTATCTCTTCCTCTCATTTGAAATCCTCTTCTTCATATTTAAGCCTTTTATGCTCTAACTCTTTGGATTGGAGCTCTTCTTTTGTAGCCTTTTCTTGTGAAAATTTCCTTTCCAATTCCAAGGTTTCATCTTCTACCTTTTTTCAGTGCTTCAACTTCTTCCATTTCCCTAGCTAACTCATTAACTTTTCTTTTATGTTCTTCTTCTTGGGCAACTCGTTCATCAACTAGATTTTGTGCATCTTCCATCAATTCCTCTTGTTCTTTTTTTGTTAACAAATCATTTAATTCCATCTATTGGTTGTACAAACTTCCAATTTCAAATTCTTTTTCTTCCTCACTTAGGTCTTCTTCCACCTTAAATATTCTTCCCATTCAGGTGCTTCTATCTCTTGGGATGGTGTTTTTTTTTAATCTGAGGAGATATCCTAAACATTTACCTCAGATTTTCCCTCATCTACAATAGCAGGTGGTCCCGAAGTTGATGGAAGAGTAGGATCACTTCCCCCAGCTTGTGGGGGAACAACAATTTGCTTCTCTGAAACACTCTCTTCACCCGAGTGAACAACAATCAAAGGTACAATACCAAAACCTGAAATAACCCCTATAGTAGTTGCCTCATAAGTAACCTTCTCTTTACAAAAAGAATCATCTAATTTTTGTAATGTTACATCTTCTCCCTCTATTTGTGGAGGCTCCTCAATGGCCCCTTCTACTATTGCAACACGCTTCTTTAGTCTCCTATATTGCTTGGTCTCCGTAGAGGAAGAGGGTTCACTACTAGGACCTCTTTTCTTTGTCACTGCAGCCCTTGGTTATTTCAACCAGAGTTCTATGGATCTCAAGCTCATTTTCATGACTACTCATGATATTTTTGTAATCTTAATCACTTCCTTCTTTTCCTAATTGATGGGTGGCAGGGCTTTTTTCCACTTGGTCAATATCATTCCTGGGATCAAGAGTGATCCCATCATTTGTAGTATCATCAAGAATATCAGTTTTAACTTTAAAATCCCTCATCTGAGGAATTTTCAACCTTTTGTAACCTCTTTTCCTTACCTGAAACTGATCCTAAAGGTTAGCCCAAAAATCCTCAAGGAGAGGAATATGATGGGTAAAGTCAGAAGGATAAAGTGCATGCATTTTTCCCTTCAGATCAAAATTATTTCTAGAATTTTGTTGTTGAAAATTTAGAAATTGAAACTCCTTTGTGGCTGATTTCGCCATTATTGTAGAAGAACAAGAATAGAACCCCAATTCCAAGGGGAAAGGATGTACAATAGTCTTATACTGTGAAGAGAAAACAACATTTACCTCTGTGACTTGTCTAGAAAATTCCATCAAAACCCACCTATCACCACAACATCTTGGCAATTTAAATGGATGGCTATCAAAACCAAATAACCTAAAATAAGTTGGCATGGGGTATTGAATGAACCAATATCCCCATTCCTTAATTAATTCCATAGCTTCCGGGGATAATCTAAAACCTACGTCCCATGTAAGCTAATTTATTATGATATACAAAAAAGCATCATTCACTCTTTTGAAGTTCTTTTTTGACTCCTTAATGTCCAATTGGTCATAGTGTTCCTAGAACTTTTGACCTGGGCCTTCTTCCATTGACCCTACAATACTCAGCCCAGGAAACCTTCCAATTCTCGCTACACAATAAATAACATAGGAAGACATGTAAAATTTCTTTGTTTGTGTTACTTGGAGGATTTGGTTATGAATGTTGTCTGAGATAATCTGCCCCCAATTCAAGTATTTCTTTCCTTCAAGGATCAACTGGATAAAAGGAAACATCTAGTACCCAAAAGTGCAGGATTCATATTTTCCAAATGCTTTGGCCAACAATGTGATAATATCTCCTACATCTTGGGAGAAATCCGACCTCTTAGGATTGGGTGGAAACTTCTTTACTGACTTCTTCTCCTTCTTTAGCCACTGTTTGTTGATAAGTTGTTTGTTTCCTTCCACATCTCTATTCTATAGCTCAATTTTATGTGCCTCAGGTCATCATCTTGACATCAAGGTAAGGAGGGAGTTCAAATACTAGTCTGATCATAGTTGGATTCAAATATATAATCACATTGTCCTCAACATCAATGCATTATCTTTGAGTGGGGTTGTATTCCTGTGCAGTTGTTAAGATAAACTCAAGATATGGCACTGTAATAGGAAAGGAAGCTACATGAGCCAACCTCGACTTTGCAATTCTTTTTTCTCTTGGGACAACATCATTAGAAAATGTATCTTTTACAAACTAATCCAAATCCAAATGCCCCACCAAGGTGTCAGTAATATTTAAAACTCGGGAGTCAAACTTGGATGGAACTGGATTCCCTTGATACTTGTTTTTCATTGTATAGGCAAACTATTTTGGTTTCAATTGCTTGGCCCTAATTCTCTTTGATGCTACCTTAGATGATTCCTCAGCAGGCAATCCCTCAACATGTATCTCTTCCTCTAAGTCAAACATTGGCTAAATATATTGCACTCCTGACACTCATTAGATACAGAAAGAAATATATTCATAATATCACAATGCAGGCTTTCATACTAAATCAACATTAATCCAAAAAGAATTTAGTTCAATATGTTTATTTGATCATTTTTCGGGCTTCAAGTTGAAATAGTGAAAAGGACTTAGCCAATTTTATGCAAAAATTGAGTTATATCGGGGTTCAAGATCGGGTTGTGGACAAACACAAAACCCATATTGGAGAATGTGTTAATTTATAGACCCGCTGTCCGATTTTTCTTTGTGGTTGAGATTCATGATCAAGTCATCATTTGGAACCAAATCGATATTAAAAAGGTTCAATATCCTCTCAAAGACCGACCTCGTAATGTTCAGGAATCGGGATTGAACTTCGGTCTTGGTTCAACACTTAGACATTTGATAACAAATAGTTAGGTATCAACCTATGGTCTGATACCGCAATGCTCATGAGATTCAAGATCAAATTGTGGAAAGACACTAGACTCATTCAAAATGAAAAATGTTTAAGTTCATTCCTGAGTTCCGGCCATGAGTGTATATCGAGTGTCAGACTTCGGGTCCTCGACAGAACGAGTCTCAAAAAACATGTTGGGGACTTGTCAAGTTTAAGTCCCGAACCTAATCACAAAGCAGGACTCATGAATTGGGATATTGTTGGGAATATCAATTGGCGAAGTTAAATGTTTAGTGTTGAAATAACTCCCAACCTCGATTATAAAGTGGGAGTCAGGCTCGAGTCATAGAGGAATCACTTAGTTATCAAATTTAACACAAACTCAAGGTGTCGGTCCAATCCCCAATCTCGATAGTGATGTGGGGACTAGGCAAGTGAAAGAACCGATGTCAACGAGTAAACAAACCTAAGTGCCTTTTTGAATTCTGACCCCGATGTCAAGGTGGAAATCGGGATGATGATGGATCATTGAGGAAAAGTCAAATATGACAACTTTCAACAATATGACCTCGGGACCGGGTGGTGGATCCAACTTTGATTTTAAACGATCAAAAATTCAAAAATGACAATTTAAAGCATGGCAACCTAACATAGAATGCAACCCTATAAAAATAGGGCACATCAAGATGGACAATCTTGCAACAAAAAGACAAGGTGACAACACCAAAAATTAAAAAAATGTAGAATGAACCCAACTTGGATTCAAATACAAACAGAAAACACACCAAAAGGTGCAAACGAAAATGCAGACAAGAAAAGATGAAACTGAACGGGAAAATAAAAAGAAACGAGGGAAAGAAAACCATAAATGAGAGGAACAAGAAAGGGATTCGCAAGACAAGAACACAAAGATAGAAAAAGGAAACAATAGAACCTACCTTCGAACACACCCAAATATTTTGGCAGCAAGTTGATGAATTGCATTGAAATCATGAACTCTAGCTCCTCGTCACTCTGGTTCTCACTCAAATTCTTGAAAAAAAAATGAACATGAATTGAGGAAAAACTAATTTTAAAACCCGTTCGCATTTGTGAGCTATTATGGCATTAATGGCAGGTTGGTCACACCTCAAAATTCATGTGGGTTCATAATTACCAAGTGCTATAAAGAAGGCAAGAAGAAGTGGAGGTCGGGGCATTGAATGGAATCGAACCCTTAGTAGGTGCAAGGTTCAACCAAAGGTCTGTTAGCCGATCCCAAGAGATAAATGCAACAACATAGGAGGCACGATTGGGACTTTGGAAGGAACTAGAACTTTGAAGAGTCCAAAGTTCAATCAACGCCCGAAGTTTGATCCCACAAGAACAAAATGAAAACCAAGAAGAGGTCGGACCCTAGGATCGATTAAGGAACAAGAACAAGAACTTTGGAAAGTTCTCTGTTCCATTTCCAACCCGATACCCGACCTTGACAAATGCACAAACAGACAAGACAAGAGAAATTGGGACTGGGACATCAAAAGGAACTAGCACCCAATGAAAGCATCAAGTGCCAATTCTGACCCGCAACCCGAGCCCGCAAAGAATACAAAGAAAAACAAACAAGGCCAAAAGACGGGGTTGAGGCTAGGACATGAACAAGGCCTGGTCTTGTGAAAAGGAACAAGTGCATGTTCCTACTCGAGAGCCAAACCCAAAAGACAAAAGAAAACTAATTATGATGTTGAATAAAATTCTATTATTTGATTGTGTCATTGCTAAATCTTGAACCTAATTTCTTTTAAGAAAGAAAGAGCTTTATATGTTATATTTTAAATGATTGAGATATATCAAATTTATATAGAGGATAACATAAATGAGTATAAATATTGAGATACACCAATTATATATATATGGGATTCTTTGAATACATAGTTTCAAAATAAGTACACCATAATTTTCACTGAGATAATTTTTTATTCATAAAATAATAGATGAGTATCCCATAATTGTGGAAAAATATTGTATCATTTAAAAAATATTGTATTGTCTTTTTGTAATTTTTTTTCTTTATTGTTGCATTCATATAATTTTCATTATTATTTTAAATTGTACTTAAGCTTAATAGTCAAAATAATTTTTTATATTTTTTAATTGTTTAAAATATAGTTTGTCACACCATCAAATATAATTCATAAAGGACAAACTACCAAAAAGTTGAGAAGTAGTGAAAGATAAATAAGTGAAAGAGATCTTATTAAATAAAATGGGATAGACAAAATAATAAAGAAAGAAAAATTGAGATTACAAAATGTAGTAAATTATACATGAGGATTATATTATTTAAAGGGCATATGTAGATTAGGACAAGAGAAGAAATAAAAATATGAAATTTATAGAAATTAATATTTAGATATATTATTAGAAATATTTTTTGGTAAAAAATAAAATTACATATGAAGATTTATATTATGAAGATTATATTTTTTTAAAGCGCATATGTAGATCAAGACAAGAGAAGAAATAAAAATATGAAATTCAATTTTGAATTATAGAAATTAATATTTAGATATATTATTAGAAATATTTTCTGATAAAAAATAAAATTATATATGTAGATTATTGCATGTTTATAAATATAATTTAGATGTATCTTTTGTCACATATCTTTGTGAAATATTTCATTTCTTCAAATATTTTGATAGTATTGTTAGCATACACTAACTCAAAATTTGAAAGAAAAATATTACTCATAATGATTAAATGGATAAAAAAAATTAAAAAATAGAACTATTATTTATGTTTTAAAAAAATCATTGTATTTTCAAAGATAACTAAATGATTGACTAAGAAGATAGGCACAAGCTATTGAAACCTTTATTTTTATAATATATTAAGAGGTTAGCTATTGATACACAAATATTTAACATATAGTTGAGTTAACAAATTTTAAATAAATAAAAATAAACATTTTAAAACATATCAAAATAATTAAATATAATTTTTTTTGAATAATATGAAGTTATAATATAAAGTATTCACTTAATCAATTTAACTAAAAATGAATAACTAATGTTCTAATAAAATTATTTAGGCCTTGATATTTTTCTACAAAAAGTCTACTAATTGTTCCAAATTCCATTTACAAACATGCATTCTACTAATCGTGCAACTTGATAAAAAATCGTTAAAGAAACATTTATAATTTTATAAATCATTTTGAAAAATAAAACATAGAGAGTAGTTTAGAAACTTGTGATTTTTCTATATCATGATTTGAGATGAATGAAAATGTCTTGATGCTTATAGATATATAAGATCAATAAGTAATATTTATTCAGAATTGCATTGTGCTAATTGATTCAAAAAATACAAATAATAATAATAATATTGTCGAGCTAAAAAAAATATATAAATCACAATTAAATTCGCTTGAGACTTGCTAAAATTTGTTTTCATAATGTAATATACTAGATAATAGTCATTTCACTTATAACTTAAATTACAATAGATATAAATTCACCTTATTCAACTTAGAGATAAGTAAAAACAAAATTATGACTATGCATTTTTTAGAATAAATGCTTATCATTTCTTCTTGTTAGAGATTAGTGTCCAAAGATCAACATCTTTCTCAGGACTCTCTAACATACCCTTAATTTCATCATCTTCATTGGCATCAAACTCATTTTCATTTGGCAACATTCTCTTTGTTTCAATGACATTACTTGCATACTTTGCAAGGTTCATATCAACAACATCATCATTAGTAGCTTCCTTTTCATGAGATCTCCTTGTTGGTGAAGGATAAACAAGTCCCTTGTAATGATTTCTCCTTAGTGATGAAGCATCGGACACTGATATAGCTTGTGAGAGATCTTGTTGTTTCAATTGTTGATTGGAGACATAAATATTTCCACTGGGACTAATATTCACATTATCATTCATTGAAGAAGAAGCTACATATTGAAATTTTAATGGTGTAACTTCTCCTATGGTAGCTAGCCTATTGTTATCATGATAAGGAAGAATTCTCGTAGGAAAACCAATATTACCTATATTTGTGCTTGAAGAAGCCAATATATTCCCCTCATTCAAATTGGTAGGAGTATAAACATGAGAAAGATGTTGTTGTTGTTGAACCTGCATAAATTGTTGGTTTCTCTCATAGAAACCTTGTGGGTATTGAGATTGATGAGAAGCAAATGTAGTAGTGCCTTGATTAAGGGATCCCCTTATTCTTTTTGCCTCGAATACAAGTTTTGAATTATCTGGATCCTCAAGCATTCTTTTTGGTATTGTATGTTGATCTTTGGTTTCAATGCTCTTCTGGCTCTCATTATTTGTAGCATATTGCTTCCCACCTAGAGTGAAGTCCCTGTGACAATCATTGCATCTATACCTTGCTTGTAAAACTGTGGATGAATTATTGTTAAAATACCTGAACTTAGTATTGAGTTGTTGACAATAGATGCAAATTGGCCTAATGTCTGATTCTTTCAAAGCATTTCTTAGATCTTCATAACCCTCCATTGTATTGGCAGGTCGAGGAAGGCGAATCTTGTAACCATCCAATGATTGCTCAATTTTTGCTTCTATCATTATGCTTTGAATTTTTTCAATAACTCTTTCATCCATTGTAGACAATATTGTGTAATAGTGTAAATTAAACTCCTTATAAAAAACCAAAAAAAATCATCCTTCCCCACAATTAGAAACAAAGAAAATCAGGATACTTCAAAGTTAAAAAATCTTATAATCAGGTTAAAAGCAGATAGAAAATCAGGTTAAATCAGTTAAAAGCAAATATAAAAGTGTTGTAAATGATTTTTTACATAAATATTATCCATTATATTATCACATTGTAATAGCTTCTAGATTATTTTAATTGAAATAATTTATAAATTTGAGTTATAATTGATCATAAAATAAATTGGATGCATAAATAAATCATCCTTTCCCACAATTAGAAAGGAAGAAAATCAAGATACTTCAAAATTGTTAAAAAGTCTTAAATTCGGTTAAAAGCAGATAGAAAATCAGGTTGAATCAAATTAAAAATAGATAGAAAAATGCTTTAAATGATTTTTTACATAAATATTATGGATTATATTATCACATTGTAATAGCTAAATAAATAATAAACGTGAGTTATAATTAATCATAAAATAAAATGAATGTCCATTATTTTTACATATTTAATATATATTTTTTTAAATTGACATAAAAATATATAAAAGAAATTTTATAAAGAATTAATTATATTAATTTTTTTTACTATTAATATTATAAAAATTATATCATTAATTGAAAAATGCATTTAAATTAACATTTAATTTTTTTAATTAGTTATATATTCTAATTAAACAGCATCTATTTTAATCAACTTAAAAAAAATCACATATATTATAGGGAAAAAACAAATGATATTTTGTAAAAATCAAAAACTTTTTATAAAAATCAATAAGTGGAAAAAGGAAATAAAATCTTTTAAAAAACATATTTAAATGCAACGTGGTAGAGTTAAATAATCACCTAACGTCCAAAACAGACGGTTAAAAAGGGAAACGACGTTTCGTCGCCGTTCCTATTTAAAAATATTTTATGTTCACATATTTATTATATTTATATTTAAATTATACAGTATATAAATAACAAATATATAAAAATTATTTATATATTAATATTAAATATTGAATTAGATATTATGCAATATATATGATATTATGTTAGATATTATATTATATTGTTTATTATATTTATATTTATATTATACATTATACTAATATATAAATGATGTAATATTTATATATTATTTATTATATTTATATTTATGATTATATCTATGCTTTCAAGAGGGCAACGCATTAAAATCAATTTTAAATTATATTTATATTTTGTTTACATATTATATTTTTTTAGTATTTTTTTCAATACCTAATAATACTTTATAATCAAATGACACTTTTTTTTATTTATATAAAAGTTTGAGAATTGAAAGAAACAACTATTAAATGATTTTTATTTTTTTTATCAATGATTGATTTTAAAATTTGATCTTGATTTAAAGAATAATTAAATACATTTATTTTTATTTTATATTTTGTTTTCTATTTTATAATATGAAGTAATTGTTTTTACACATAACAATACATTGCAATCAATTTTAAAGACAAATTTTAAATTTATATAGAATAATTTAAATAATTGATAGAAAAATAATGAATAACTTTTTTTTTTGGTTTCAAAGAATGATTGATTTTAAAATTTAATCTTTGATTTAAAAAATCTTATATGTAAAAATCCCATATCTATAATTTAAAATTTTATATTATTTTGAATAACATTAAAAATCCTCATTATTATTATATATATTTTTTAAATATTATTAATATTTCTATTTTAAAATTTTCTTTAAATTAATTTTTAAAACAAATTTAATAATATTTTATATAAAAACATGAAACTTTTAAAATTACATTATAAACATAAACAAGTAATGATATAAAAGATGATAAAAAAATTACATTATCAAAAAAAAAATCTTTTTAAGGGTTTGTTTTATTTTTAAAATTTAAAGTTTCTTAAAGCAGATTAGATAGAAAATCAGGTTAAATCAGTTAAATGTAGATAGAAAAGTGCTTTAAATGATTTCCACAATTAGAAAGGAAGAAAATCAAGATACTTCAAAGTTCAAATTTGTTAAAAGCGGGTTAAAAGCAGATAGAAAATCATATTAAATCAGGTTAAATCAGGTTAAAAGTAGATAGAAAATCATATTAAATCAGGTTAAAAATAGATAGAAAATCAAATTAAATTAGGTTAAATCGGATTAAATCGGATTAAAAGTAGATAGAAAGTGCTCTAAATGATTTTTACAAATCAAAATACTTCAAATTTGTTAAAAATAAGTGTTTTAAATATTTTTTTACTTAAATATTGATTATATTATCACATTGTAATAGCTAAATAATTTATAAATGTGAGATAATTGATCATAAAACAAAATGGATGGATTATTTTTTACATTTTTTTAAAGGTACATTTAAACATTTTTTTTCAAAATAAAATATGTCTTAGAGTATGATAAACACAACTAGAATATAAAAGATAATAAAAAAATTACATAATCAAAAAAATTATCTTTTTAAAGGTTTTGTTTTATTTTTAAATTTTAAAGTCTCTTTTATTTGTACTATGATTTATTTTAAATTTTAATATTTTATTTAAGTACATTTTTTTTTTAAATATAATTTATTTATATTCAATTTTAAAATAAATTTTTATTTGTTATTATTGAATTTATCTTTCAATTAATGTTAATATTTATTTTTAATATCTAAGCTTTCGTACTGTTTTTGCATATTTTCAATATGGGATTGAAGCCTCCCAGAATGTAAAATGTTAATACTCATTGTAAACTGTTGACTCTGGATTACTAATACAACTAGCATATATGTGCTATTTTAATAATATATATAAAATACATCGAGAGATATCCTTCTTGAGGCATCTATTGCACTTTTATGTGACTAATTCATTATAAAATAGATGCCTCAAGAAGGATATCTCTCGACATATTTTATAATATATATGCTAGTAGCATTCACAATGGGACATGGATGACAAAATTATTATTGCTAAGATTAGGGTTAGGGTTAGTGTTAGGGTTAGGATAGGGTTAGGATTGGGGTTAACATTACAAATAGGGTTAGGGTTGGAGATTGTGTTTGGATTAACATTTGGGATAAGGTTTGGGCTAGGGTTAGGGTTATTGTTATTATTAGGATTAGCATTAGGGTTAGACAAAAATGAGGGTTAAAGTTGGGAATAATTTTATTATTTAGAATGGGGTTAGGGTTAGGTTTAGAGATAAAATTGGTATTAGGGTTGGAGTTATTATTAGGGTTAGGATTAGGGTTAATTTTAGGATAATGTTCAGGGTTAAACTTATGATTAGAATTAGAGATAGAATTGGAATTTGGATTGAGGTTATTATCACAATTAGGGTTAGGATTATGATTAGACATGGAATTAAGATGAACGGTATGGTTAAAGTTAGGGTTGGGGTTAGAGATAGAATTAGGGTTAAGGTTGGGGTTAACATTAGTATTGGAATTAGGGTTATGCTTAGATTTTAGGGTTGGGGTTAGTGTTATTACCAGGATTAGCATTAGGATTGGGTTCAGGGTTATGGTTGAGGGTTAGGGTTAGGGTTAAGGTTAGACAAAAAATGAGGGTTAAGGTTAGAAATAATTTCATTATTAGGAATAGGGTTAGCATTAGGTTTACATATAAAATTGAGCTTAGGGTTATAATTAGATTCTAGGGTTAGGGTTAGTGTTATTGTTAAGATTAGTATTAGGGTTAGGTTGAGGGATAGGGTTAGGGTTAAGGTTAGACAAAAAAATGAGGGTTAAGATTGGGAATAATTTTATTATTAAGAATATGGTTGGGATTAGGTTTAGAGATAAAATTGGCATTAGGGTTGAAGTTATTATTAGGGTTAGGATTAGAGTTAAGTTTAGGATACTGTTTAGGGTTAAAGTTACTATTAAAATTAGGGATTAGCATTAGAATTTGGATTGAGGTCATCATCACAATTAGGGTTATTATTAGGATGAAGGGTAGGGTCAGGGTTAGGGTTAGCATTAGCATTGGGATTTTAATTATAATTAGATTTAGGGATATAGATGAGGGGTAAGGTTAAGGGTGGGGTTATCATATATAAAAAGGGCTAGGTTTAGAAATAGGGTGAGGATAAGGATTAGGATTAGATTTAGGTAGGGTTAGTATTAGAGATAAAATTAGGATTAGGGTTGGATATTAAATTAGGGTTAGGATTAGGGTTAGGGTTAGGGTTAGGGTTGGGATTTTTACTAGCATATATATATTATTTTAATAATACATATAAAATATACTGAGAGATATCCTTCTCAAGGTGTCCATTGCACTTTTATGTGACTGATTCATTATAAAATAGACGCCTCGAGAAGGATATCTCTCGATGTATTTTATATATATTTTTAAAATTATATATATATATATGCTAGTAGCATTTGTAGTAGGGCATGGATGAAAAAATGAAAGGGTTAAATTAGGTTATTGCTAGGGTTAGGGTTGGAGATTGTGTTTGGGATTAACAATTGGGATAAGGTTTAGGCTAGGGTTAGGGTTACTATTATTATTATGATTAGCATTAGGGTTAGACAAAAATGACGGTTAAGGTTGGGAATAATTTTATTATTCAGAATAAGGTTAGGGTTAGGTTTAGAGATAAAATTGGTATTAGGTTTGTAGTTATTATTAGGGTTAGGATTAGGGTTAAGTTTAGGATAATGTTTAGGGCTAAACTTATGATTAGAATTAGAGATAGAATTAGAATTTGGATTGAGGTTATTATCACAATTAGGATTATAGTTATGATTAGACATAGAATTAAGATGAAAGGTATGGTTAAAGTTAGGGTTAGGGTTAGAGATAGAATTAGGGTTAAGGTTGTGGTTATCATTAGTATTGTCATTAGAGTTATGCTTAGATTTTAGGGTTAGGGTTAATGTTATTATCAAGATTAGCATTAGGGTAGGGTTTAGGGTTATGGTTGAGGGTTAGGGTTAAGGTTAGACAAAAAATGAGGGTTAAGGTTGGGAATAATTTTATTATTGGGAATAGGGTTAGCATTAGATTTACAAATAAAATTGAGCTTAAGGTTATGTTTAGATTCGAGGGTTAGGGCTAGTGTTATTATTAGGATTAGTATTAGGGTTAGGTTGAGGGTTAGGGTTAGGGTTAAGGTTAGATAAAAATATGAGGGTTAAGGTTGGGAATAATTTTATTATTAGGAATATGGTTAGGGTTAGGTATAGAGATAAAATTGCCATTAAGGTTGGAGCTATTATTAGGGTTAGGATAAGAGTTAAGTTTAGGATAATGTGTAGGGTTAAAGTTAAAATTATAATTAGGGATTAGCATTATAATTTGGATTGGGGTTTTCATCACAATTAGGGTTTTTATTAGGATGAAGGGTAGGGTAAAGGTTAGGGTTAGGGTTAGGGTTAGAGATTGGGTAGGGTTAGCATTAGTATTGGGTTTTTTATTATAGTTATGTTTAGGGATATAAATGAGGGGTAGGGTTAGGGGTGGGGTTAGCATATATAAAAAGGGCCTGGTTTAGAAATAGGGTGAGGGTAGGGATTAGGGTTAGATTTAGGTAGGGTTAGTATTAGAGATAAAATTATGATTAGGTTTGGATATAAAATTAAGATTAGGGTTAGGGTAAGAGATATAATCTGAATGAGGGTTATGGTTAGGGTTACAAATAGTATTTAAATTTGGGTTGGGGTTATCATCATAATTATGATTAGGGTTAGGATTAGAGATAAAATTAGGTTTATAAATTGGATTAAAATCAGGATTATGATTATGATTTGAGTTATAGTTAATATTACAATTAGGATTACAATTCAAATTAGAGTTAGGCATAGGAATATAGATAGTTTTAGTGTTACATTTATTATTTATGTTAGAATGTTATATAAAAAAGTAAATATATAGATATTATCAATAAATAATTTATTCCTTATCTCAATTATTATATCAAATCTTGTAGCACAAACATAGCAGATGAAATAACAAGCAAGGTAATTACTTAAGTATGAAGAAGAGCTCATAAAGCCAACATATAGGTGTGTTGTACATACAAAAGATTAGGATTAGGATTAGCATCAGTATTGGGATTTATATTATAGTTAGGTTTAGGGATATAGATGATGGGTAGGGTTAGGGGTGGGGTTAGCATATATAAAAAGGGTCAGGTTTAGAAATAGGGTTAGTATTAGAGATAAAATTAGGATTAGGGTTGGATATAAAATTAGGATTAGGGTTAGGGTTAGGGTTAGGGTAAGAGATATAAAATGAATCAGGGTTATGGTTAGGTTTACAAATATTACTTAAATTTGGGTTGGGGTTATCATCACAATTACGATTAGGGTTAGAATTTGAGATAGAATTAGGTTTATAATTTGAATTAAAATTAGGTTACGATTATGATTTAAGTTATAGTTAATATTGCAATTCAAATTAGAGTTAGGCATACAAATATAGATAGTTTTAGTGTTACATTTATTGTTTATTTTAGAATATTATACAAAAAAGTAAATATATAGATATTATTAACAAATAATTTATTCCCTATCTTAGTTATTATATCAAATTTTGAACAACAAAAGGGTGATGCATTAAGTAATGATAATTTAAAATTGAATATAAAGTAAAAATATTTGTAATAATGAAAAATATAATCTTGTTCATATTACAGATAAGATTACAGTTCAAATTAGATTTAGGTATACACATACAAATACTTGGATTGAAGAAGACATTGCTTAATGATAGGTCAATATATAGACATTTCAATTTAGATAAATTGAATAATAAAACAATATCATACTAATAAACACTAATAAGAAAAGATTTATAAAATGATTTTTAAATCGGATTTAGTCATCTATACATTGCACTAAATAGTTTGTAAAGATCTATCTAAAAATATATTAAAAACATTAGCTATTGTGACCAATGACATAGTATAGGTTAACTACACCCTATCCATATGAATTTGAGGTATATTTAACCCACTAACTATCAATCCATATAAGATCATTCACTATAAACAAAGACAAAGAAGCCATTAAAACTTACATTCTAAATCATGAAATATTGACAAACCTCTAATCTAAGACATTGAAACTTATCCTATTAGGGGAGTGGCATCGGATTGATGTGGAATGGTGACCCTTTCCCAATCCATTAGAAATGAGCTTGTTTTGATCGATTCTATTGAAGAGAATCGATGAAACCGATGAAAGATGTGTGATAAAATATTATTTAAAGCTAAACGAACATGATGCAAGTTATGTTAACATGATGTATGGTGAGATGATTGATATGGGTATATGTAAAGCTAATCTAAATGAAGTTTAAGCTATAAAATGTTCAAACCCTAATTACAAAATACTAAATGGACGCATTTATGTTATCATGGAAGCCATTAATGGAAGATAAGCTAATATGATGTAATTAAAATAATCTAAAATGAGGTTAAATGTGAGTGCAAATGAAAGTGATTTTAACAACATAAGTTTTATGTTAAAATATGGATCCATTTGTCTCCAAATAGTGACCTATTTATAGGAGAGCAAATGAGAAATGAAGGGTTAAGATCAAAAAGGTTAATCAATGGTCAAAAGGAAGGAAGATGGAGGCATGGATCATGGATCTCCATCAAGGTTTGAAAATGCAAGTTGATATTTAATCAAGGGCTCACATTAATCCAAACAAACACACTTTCAAGACTTGCACAAGAAGTCTTGTAAGTTAACTTGCACATGAAGTCTTGTAAGTTTGTTATAAGAAAGAATATTCTTTTTTTCTTGAAATGAGTGAAGAAAGAGAATATTATTTGGAACATTCTCATGGCTAGAGGAAATATATATTTAGCAAATTAAAAGAAAGTTTTAATGTGAAAAAGAGGAAGGAATATTCCATGAGAATATTCTTTTTGAAGGAATGTGCAAAGGTGGAATATTCCCTTGCAAGTGGGGATTAGATTTATTATTAATTTGATAATTAAATAAAGTTTCAATTATGAAAATTAGGGGAATCAAGATATTCATTAAATAATTTATTTATTTGATGAAAAGGGAGAATTATATGGTAGTCATTAAATAAATTGATTTAATGAAAAATGGGAAAGTGTTATGATATTTAATTAAATATTTTAGGGTTATTTAATTAAATAAGAGGACCTAGGGATTTAAATTAAATAACTTGATGTATTTAAATTAATAGAAAAAAATGTTAGCATGAAAGGGGATGAATTGAGCTAATTAAATTAGTCAGATTAATAGATGAAAATGACATAATTAATTAATTAGCTAGCCTAATTTAATCAATTAAGAGAAAAGAGGATTGGTTTCAAGATGAAATGATGTTAGTTAACCTATGTGATCCATCAAAAAAAAATTAGGTGTCTACATTTTCTCCCTCTTTGAAGCAATGAATTTGTTGCATTGGTTCAAAGACTAATGTTGATTTTGATGCTAATGATGATGCAAAAAACAAATATCAATGATCTCTTTGAGATGTTGATAGCCAAGCTAAAGTTGATTGATCTAATTGTTTGATTGATAACATTGTTGAGGATTCACAACAATGTAAGGATTGTGTTGAATAAAACAAGGATTGATAGGGAATGATATATCCCAATGATGGTTGATTTGATAGATTGATCAAGATTTTCTAGCAAGGATAGGAACAAAGTTTGTTAGATGATTTGATATCGATATACAGATGGTTGGTTGCCCCCTCGAGAGATTGATCAAAATAATGAAATGTGTTCCGATTGGGCTCATGATAGGTGAAAATCCAACTTATGCTTGAGATGCTTGAGATTTAAGGTTGCTTTTGAATCAAAGAGCTGCAACTTTTTAGATTGTTGAGCTAAAGATGATATAGATGCTCCACTATGCCCTAGCGGAAGATGGATTGTTGGTGTGCTATCTCAAATATTAATGTATAAATTTTTTATGATGTATAGACACTCATCAGTTGTTGGTAGCCTCATATATATTTCGATGAGGATCACATAGATTCGATGCTCGGATAGAAATGTTAGTAAAGATAGAAGAATACAAGAATAGATTGAGCATTGATTTTGAGATTGATTCAAAAGTCCAACAAGTTCATGATGCATCAAGACTTTATTAGATGTGGTGATGAGAGATGATGATGATGATGAATTTCTCATATCTTGGGATTGGGATTTTTCGTCATTCCTTATTTTTGATATAACACATAGACACGATGCATCATGGTATTGATAACCAAGATGGCATTGTATCTAGTGTAATTGACTTTGACTCTGCAAATAGATAGGGTATTTCTTGTTCACACCTTGACATACAAAAACCTCATTGGAATCTAGTTTATAATTTTATAATATCTCGAACCAAAGCATACAAAATAGTCAAAAATATACTCCAAACAACCTCCCTACACACAACTAAGCAAGTGTGAGCCAAGATTATTTAACAAGAATACCCACAAGCATGACAAATGAAAGATAATGATCGATTCCCCATTACTTTCTCTCTAAATCATTTTGATAGACATCATTGAAAGGTCCTCAGAATTGGTCATTAAGATAGATCAAAAGAAAAGATAAAAACAAAATAGTCAATGTTATTTATATCTCTTGCCAGGTTTAATATAGCTAAGGTGATTTCTAATGTTGATGTCCATCGTAGGAAAGATGCATCCTAGGACATGTTGATCAAATGCTTTGATTAGGATGAGGTATGTGATAAGTCATTGATACAAAATCCATTGAATTGTTTACCTATGATCTAGACTTTAGATTTTGACACTTAGGTTCCCAATTTACGACTTGTGATATTTCTTTTCTATTTGTTTTTCTAAATGTTGAAGGTGATGTTTGATTTTATTATGGGTGAAGGTTTATTTAGGGTGAAAGAAAAATGGGATGGATGGTTTTGGATTTTCTAAATATTGTAATGTTTTTGGTCTTTTGAAAATATTTTGAGGTTGTTTTTTAGTCTTTTTGAAAGTTTATGTGGATGTTTTGTTTTTCAATTAGTTGATGTTGTTTAGAGTTTTTTTCTAAGATATTTGATATTGTTTAGGTCTTTTTCAATTTTTTGAATATTTTTGTATCTTCCATTTTCAAATGTTTTTGGAGTTTTTGAGAGATTTATGAATGTTTAGGGGTTTTTTGAATTTTACAAATGTTTAAGGGATTTTTGATATTTGAATGTTTAGTGATTTTTAAAGTTTTTTGACCAATAACCTAAGCTAAAATACTATCCTAGGGGCCTCAAGGGTTGATCAAAGATTAGCCTTGCCTACGTTATACACGCAGATACCATGTAGTTCAACTAACTCGACTTATTGATGATGAGATATGAACAATTGATTAAATGTTAGTTTATTATGATGGACTCCTAAAGAATGACTTAGGGCATGTCTTAGGGGCACATCAATGATGGCCTTGCCTATGTTCAAGCTTAGAGACTCATAGTTCGACAATGTACCATTTTTTAATTTTTGATGTTTTGACCTTTCTTATTAGGAATTTTGATGTGATTTGGATGTTTTGGGATTTTGAATTTACAATTTTTAGAATGTTTTTGGATTTTCGTTGTACATGAATTTGGATTTTTTTAGATTTTTTCTAATTTTGCAATTTTTTGGGGATTTTTGAAGAGATTTGAGGCAAATGATACCTAGATCATGATGTTGATGTCACATTGTGAGATATAAGACATGGATCAAGAGTTATTCAAAAACAAGAGTGCAACAACCTACCCCTAATTTCTAACAATATTTCATAGATCAATGGACACACCAAGATATGCAATGTATATGTGAAGAGTTTAACAAAGTTTGTATCATGCTAGATATGGGCATATGGGACTTCATGAGATAAAATGGTAAAGAGCTTGTCAAGAGTTTTCCATGAGTAGAGTTGAAGTATACGTCGAATCTTTGTCAAGATCAAGATAAAGTGGAATATATGGATAAATTTGGATTGGATGGATGGAGGGAACATTGGATTTATCATGACAAGGATGAGATGATTCTATCTAATAAGGATCATACAGACACTCGATTCTACTCATGATGCCTGTTTTCCAGGTTTTCATCATAGTAATTTCCCAAAGCACCATGGTAGTGGTTTTCACTGGAGGAGGATTTTTATTTTTACTATTTTCTTGATTTTTTATTTTTTATTCTATTTTTTGAAGATTTTACCCTCATGTTAAACCACCTGGTGGTACTGATATAGAGGCCACTATCATAACATGCTAGTGATATCCTACTTGAAGAAGATGCTTTGCTAATATACAAGCACTTGAATGCAACCCTGAAGAACTCTGATAGGCCTTGTGGATACCAGAATTAACCTTGTCTATGTGTGCACATCACGATAAAGTGCCTTCAAAATCCTTATGATGAATAGTAGCTGCCAACATACAGTCAATGAGAGAATTGGATATCATGAATGGAGTGGATGGTGACATGTATGATGGAATATAAGATGTATTGGTTGATGGCTTGGAACCTTTGACTCTCCAAACTTGGGAAGATGAGCAATGATGGGTTGGAATGAAGGTTTATAGGAATTAGGACCAACCACTAGATATACTTTGTTTCTTGCTTGAGAAGCCTAATTTTGTATTTGAGGACTCTTTTGATGGATATATTTCCCCTTTTGATTTTTCCCATAGCTTCTTTGACTAATGGATTTTTTGAGGGATGATTTTTTTTATTTTTCTTTGGTATCCATTTGTACTTGACATGTCCCTTTTTCTTTACTGCTATATTTTATTTTATGATCTTCTCCTTTCTTTGATAGGAATTCTCTTTTTTATGTTGGTCTCAATTTGTGTATGAGATGATGGGTGAATGCCAACTCATGATACAACTAATTGTAGCGTTGACAATATTTTCATCATAAGGATCCTTCGTGCCCCATATGTTGATGTTTGTTGTAGACAAGATTTCCCTCAATGTTGTGAAGGTATTATCAATACCTAATCATTTTCCTTAATAATGTATTCGTTGATCCATAGCCACTGAATATGACTTGTCATGAACACATGATATTGCTATGGGTTCTTGTTGTTCAGGAATATGAACTATTTGCTTTGATTCTATGATATTGTTATCTGTTGATACTACTTCAAAAGACGTTGATGTTGACTCAAAATATGTTGATAATGTACAATCACTATAATAATCAAGAGTCTCAACCATTTCTTGCTCTTGTGTAGAAATATGAAGAGTGAGAGACTCCTATTTTGGATGAAGAACATCTATATGTTTTTCAAAAAGAAACATATTGGGGGTGATATTGGGGACATAATTGGAGTTTAAAATGGTTTGGAAGATGTCTCTTAACTCTTGGTACAACTCTAGGGATAGGGGTTCTTGATCTTGACTCAATTTAGAGTATCTTTCATTATCCTCAAGGGCCTCTTCCTAGCATGATCTTTAGGTGGATAATACATCATTGATAAAAGACTCTTTGCAACAGTCAGTAGGTGTGGGTGCAACAAAGGATATTTTTGGCCCATTTGGAACTTCTTCAACATGCCTAATCATTAAGCATATGTGAGAGAGATATTATAATCTGATATCCACTTGATTTCATTATAGTATAAAATTATTGCTAAAAATTATTGATAGTTTTGGACTTTATTTTAAAATAATATCTTGATGTGTGTCTGATTCCTCATATTGTGATAAATAAATATGTCCCACTGTGGTATTTTTTGTCATGAGGATTAGCACCTGAGTGCAAAGCCAGGAGGCTCAACAATCCTATGAAACATGGGAGTACTTTCAGGTTGTGGGTACCCTATTCAAAAGTAAACCTCTAGATAATAGGTTGGCTTCCCTTTTGATTTTATAATAATTTAATGAAACTGGTTGGGAAAAGGGAAGAAAGTGCTGAAATGGATGCATAAATTGAAAATAAAAATGGGTGATGCACCTAATTGTAAATCTAAACTGCAACTTAATTCACAAATGATTACTCGGTACTTCTATTTGCATAACCTAATCTGATAGCCTAATCACCTGAATGTTTTATACAAAGGATTTGGATGAATATCAATTTTGAGGGAAAACTTGGTTTTCATGAATAAACTGACTAATCAATTGCATGCACAATGTATAACCGGTGAGCTTAAACTTAAACTATATACATATTTTTATGAAAGAGACAAAAATATTAGAGGTTCTAAAATTGAAACACAATAATCTCTTGATCAAATATAACACAATGATGACGCCTGAAACCTTGGAGGAAAAACCTGATAATTCTAGAAATTAAAAGGAATCCTTTTCAAATTAACAAACTTGGTTAACCTATAAAATTTGTTGCATAATATATTAAACTATAAAAAATGAGTTACAAGAAGTCTCTTTATTGAAGTCAAAGGCAGAAAACAAGAACTAAGGAAAAAGAACAACTTTTTCCAATATATACAAAGGTATGATAACTCCAATGGGGAAGGGGTGGAAGAAACAGTGAACTGAGAGTGTCAAATATCTCCTGAAACTTCTCTCACAAGAAAAAGAGAAAATGCATGAAAATAGAGTCGACCAATGCTAGTGAACTGAACTTGAATAGTAGAAAACTCCATCTCATATCATGTGTGACTAAAGTGTGACTCAAAAATGACTCCAATGTGCATGGAGGTGGCACTGGAAGTGAAAATATCTTCCTCATGAGAAAAGAAAAAGAGCATGAAAAAATGGGCCCACCATTGAAGTAAATAGAATACTAGATGTTGTAAACTCTCCCTCTCAAACTGCATGATGAGAAAGAACTCAAAAACCCATCCCAGTTTGACTGAAACTCAAATAAAACTCAACTGAAGCTCCCTCAGTTGCATGAAAGTGATCCATAGTTCAATTGATTGCACGATCAGTTGACTCCCAAATGAACACCAAAAAGAACTCAAAAACCCATGATTTGCTCCATTATGAATATGTATGTTTGTTTACTTGTGTTTGTGTCTATCACATGGTTTCAAAAAGAACGCAAAATTTTGATTAAATATTAAATATAATCAATGATGATTACTTTTTAATATTTATCATGTGATGAATTTTACCCTCTATTACATTTCATGATAAATATCAAAGTAACTATAGGATATTACTTTAAATATTTAAATACAAATGTTTACAAGCAATAAAAAATATATATATAGTTTAGAGACAAAGGTTATTATAACCTCATGCTATGAAACTCCACTTAATGATTCGGCCTCCCTTATTATTTAGGTCAATCGACCTTAAGTCAATGACCACGAGTATTATATGCAGTGATTTATTTTTTTGAAATCACAAGGAAAAATATCGATAGAATGATTAGGGTGTTTGATCAAAAAATTCAAACCCTAAGTCATTTTTTCATTCTTTACTTAGCATTTTTCTTTGGAGAAGGCTGAGGTCATGCCTCCATGGTCGAGGTTTTTCTTGATACAGGAGCTCGAACTGCACTTCACTACATTTTATCAAGTTGTTCCTTCTTGTTGTGCCGACATGATGGGTTTGGGTTGTAGGTAAGCCATCTCTAAACAAGAAAACTTTGAGATTCTTCTTCTAAACTACAAGGTTTTGATCTTCTTTTGGAACCTTGCATCTATGCTTAGTCACGAATTTGTAAACTTGAATTACTTTTATTCTTTTCATTCACTTGTTTCTATTTCTCTTGTTTTGTCTCCTTTATCTCTATTGATGGCTCTCGCTTAAGATTTACCTTTATGAACGAGGGTTTTACCTTTGCTTTTCCTATTCTAGGTGTTCATATTTCCATGGATGCCATTAGAAATTTTTGAGCTTTCTATATTTCAAAAAAATGATGGAAAAACCTCTTTATTGCTCTTGACCCTCAAATTTTCCTATAAGAAAAGATTAAACTATGTGTTCTTCTTTGAGAATCCTGGAATCATCAAGGGTTTATCCCCATTTGCAGGTTGATACTTTTATATCTCTATTTTGTCCTTCTAAGTTCTTCGACGCTTTGCAAATTGGTTTCTTCATTGATTTCTCCATGGTCGTGGCTTGAAGGCTTTAGCTTTCTGTATTCTATCTCTTTGGATTCATGGGTTTATAAAGTCTTCATTGTCCTCTTTTTCTAACACCACTTCCATAATAGGATTTTGTGTCTACCTTTTGTGATAATTGTTTGGTGATTGTCCTTTTGATATACATCAAAGGACACTATTTTTTGTATGGTTGTGACACTTTGATAAGGACCATTTTTAGTGTGTGGTTTACAATTTGTCTCTTATCCATGCAGCCATATGATAAACTAGAGCTCCAATGATTCTACCTCCACAAGCCGACTTAAACAAATCCCGACTCTGTAAATCTATGCAATGCAAGGTTTAGTGAAAAATAAAACCTTGAACTCCCAAAATGTATTCTAACCACCTTCTCCAATTTTGACAACAAATGCAAAATTGATGCTTTACATATTTTTGGTTTGGAATGATAGGAATGTGAAAGAAAAACAACTCTCTTCCATGTTATACGTTCCCTTGATAAAGAATTTACAGAGTAGGGTAGAAATTGATAGTTGGTGGCACACTAACTCTATTAGTCAAGGTCCACTGTTTCAAAGACTATACAAAGCTTCATAAATAAATAGAGAGTATTACTAAAATTTTGCACCTCATTCTTCGAAAGAACAAGGACTAGCATTTTAGTACTCCCTCACATATTCTCATTCAATCTGTCATTTTCATGTAGGTTATTTTATCTCCCCATCTATCTTGTGAATACTTTTAGGAGTGTACAAACTATACTTATCCATTTCATTACATTGATAAAAACTTTAATTATTACATCTAATCTTTTGGTTGTCCCATAGATGTTTTAGAATAAAAACCATAGCTCTCTCCCATAATTTTGTGGGTTCATGGGAATCTTATACATTGTTGCTTGTCCATGCATAGATTTTAAGACTTCTGTGTAGCAGATATTTGTGAAAAGCAACTTCATTATTCTGCACATCTACTATTTATTTGTTTTTCTTTAATGCACTACAAGATAATTGATAGATTCTTGCATTCAGTCCTATACTCATGCTTCACTGTCCTTGAAGACTCCATTGAAACAATTTAATACTTTGATGTTTTACTTTATGAGGATTTAATGGAAATTTCCCTCTTTATGCCTTTTCTTTTAGTTACATGGACTGTTTCCTTGATGGCACCGTTCCTCACAAGTCTCTTGTAGACTATATATATGCTTTGAGGTAATGAGGAACAATTTTTTTTTAAGCTTGAATGCTCTTTTTTCCCTTTAATGTATAGGGTGCTCCATACTTTATGTAAATGCAATGTGAATAAAATAGAGCTAAAACTGAGCTAATGCATGTCATATTATGCTCCTTCAAACATGTTTTGATTGCTCCATTTGAATGATGAGAAAAGGGATGATTTTCTCAATTTTGTTTCCATTATAGTGAATTAAAGATTGCTTTATGAATTTATTTATTATAGCAGTCCTACTTGATAATTGTTATAAATATTTGATGACTCTCATATAAATAAGAGAGTGTCCTCTTGATATGTTGGGATCAACCCTTATGGGAGCCCATTTTTTCTCCACATATCTTAAAGTCTTCATTTGATGATCAACAACATGACTTTTCCTATACCTCCATAGGAAACAAACAATGTTACATCAAAATGATAATTGCAGAGGCTCTCATGATATTTCCTCCTTTTTTCTCTCTTAACTTGATCATGTGATGAATTCTTTGTTGATGTTATGACAGCTTCAGTCTGCACTTCCCAAGAAGAAAAGATAAATTAAATATATAGCCTCTTGGTTATTTAATTTATATCAAACATTTTTATTTGCTAAAGGGCCAACCCTTATAAGTTCGCCTATTCTTGTCTTAACCTTGAGCCGACGTTAAGACATGTTAATTGTTTATTATTTATTATGTAAAGGCCGACCTAAATGAAGAGGCACCTATGTTGTATATATACAAGGTCCTTTTTGGTATTGTAAGTAATTCGAATACAAGCAAGTTCGCACCTATTATTGGCAGAGCAGAAATTCGCATATTCTCATCAAGAGCAGGATTCGCACCTTAGAGCAGCAATCAAATTTCAAGGAAAATGCAGTCACTTGTATCTTGTGTAGAAGAGCGAATATATTAGCCATTGTTGGGCTGTGTTGTAAGCAGAATTCTGTCTTTTGTTATACATTATATAAGAGACTATTTTGCTGGGTTTTTCTCCCTCAAGAGGAGGGTTTTCCCAGGGTATCTTTGTGTGTTCATTGTCTTTGTGTTGCAATTATTTAATTACTTCTATTGTTCAATCTGATCTAAGAAACACTAACATTCTTGATAGGATGTAAGTTATATTTATGTTGGTAATGTGGACATGCAGAAAATAATAATTCTTCATTGCTTTAACACCACATTTTAACAATTTTGCAGGTGCCTTTGGAACTAGAGCAGGAGGTGTGCCAACTAGAGTTGAATGCATGAAGAAACCACATAATTGAAATGATGATTCATCATTCCAGGAAATGATGAATCAATCCTTTCCTTATGTTTATATTATCTTCAGTTGTATAGTGTACATCTCATTTTTGCATTCACCATATGCTTACAATATATCTTTGTTACTCCCATGGCTTGTGTGGGACTTTGTGTTTTTACAATATGAATAATAAAACATTCCTTATGCAAATGTATAATACTCTTTGAAATTTGTTTTTATAAAAAAATTAAAACTCACTTATATTCAATATTTTTTACAATAATGGATACTTAACTAAGAAAATATGTACCTGTTGTACCTTTAAGTGAATTTTCAATTTAGCTCTACCTATTCTGAGTTGTAGCAAAAAATAGGTAACAATTTGGCCACCTCTATTGAGTGCTTTCTTGCTAAGAACCATTAGACTAGTTGCCTTGATAATCCATTCAGCATGGAGTCCATTCTTGTCTTGTTTTGACTCAAAAAACTTTTAACTTGACTGCTGAAAGCAAACAATAGCAAACAAAAATGAACGAAACTAATCATGAATCTATTTATGATGGAGTCAGAAGGCAAGTGAAACATGTTCACGTATTGAAAGAAAATAGTACTAAAATGAAATGTGCCATGAGGCACTTATTGAAAGAAAAACTGAAATTGAAACTACTCTACTATGTACATCAGCAAACTTTGTTCTTTAATAGCACTACTTGAGGTGAATCACGTTGACATGGATTGGTAACATCTCTCCATCTAGCCTTGAGAGATGAAATGCATTATGTTGTTTTCATTCAATGATAATATATGGGACATCCCACATGGCATAAAACTTTGTTTTTTTACCAAGTCTTCTCTTAAGCTTATCCCACTTAAAACCAAATATCCCTCTCTAAATGTCCTTGGAGTTGTTTTTCTGCCAAATGTTCTCTTCATCTGAGCTTGATGGATTTCAAAGCTTCTTAACGCCTCCTTCCTTGTTTTATCCAGTTCCATGAGTTGTGCAAGCCTTATTTGCATAGGTTCTTCCTCAAGTAAATCCAACTCCTTAATCATGTTCAAGGTAGGCAATTCAATTGAGATAGGTACCTTGGCCTCTTTACCATATGTTAGAACATAAGGTGAATTACCTGTTTCTCTCTTAGGTGTCACTCTATCATCCCAAAGGGAAATTTTTAACTTCTCATGCCAGGTTCTCTAATTATCCTGGATTGTCTTCTTGATGATTTTAATTAGACTCTTGTTAGTGGATTCTACCTAACCATTACCCTGAGGGTAATAGTTTGAAGAATTATTCAGATAAATGTTGTGTTTTACTAACCAATCTGAAACTTTCAAACCTATGAATGCCAAAGCATTATCTGAAATGATTGAATCTATTGTACCAAACTTGGAGACTAGATGTTGATTAAAATTCAAGATAGATGTTTTGTTTGCCTTTTTCAGTCAACTTCATAAAGTATTTTGTGGTTGTTAATATCCACTTATGTCCAGTACTTGAAGGTGGATTGATGGGACCAATGAAATTGAGTCCCCACTTGCCGAAAGGATGCTCCACTTGAATTGGATGAAGAGGAAGAGTTGCAAGCTTCTATTTTCCTGCAAACATTGCACATTTATTACATTTTCTGACCCAGATATGAGCATCCTTAAATAAATCAGGCCAGTAATAACCAACTCTTATTATCTTCAGGGTTGTGGTTCTGGGTGAAAAGTGGCCTCTAGTTGTCCCATCATGAAACTCTTGCAGAAATTTTTGAATCTTTCTTGGTTCTACACATTTGAGAAAAACACTATTATAATATTTCTTATAGAAAATCCCATCAATGACAACAAAAGGAATAGCCTGAAGGTGGTAATATCTTCGCTTTGACGTCCAAGCCTTCAGGACAATCACCTATATGCAAATAATGAATCATTTATTATATCCAATTTGTTGATATAACTAGATCAACAACTTGCTCTTCGTTGTTGAAGGCTATTTCAACTGGTATGTTCTCTAAATTTCCAACAAGTTGTTCACAAAGGCCTTTGCCTCTAACAAGCTTAGTGAATTTAATATTGATGTCATACTCCATCACTTTCATGATCCAACCTTCTCTCTTATCATAAATGTCTTTGCTGAGTAGAAAGTCTTTAACTGTTGAGTGAGCAACCATTAGTTGTATTTTATTATTTGACAACCTATGCCTAAATTTATTAAGGCTCCTTATTAAAAATAATACATGTTTCTCTAAAAATGAATATCTATCTTCATAATCATGTAGAACTTGACTAAAGAAAGCTACAGGTTTCTATAAACCCTCATTATTATGCTAATAGAGCATGGTTGATATGGTTTCAATTCCCCCAAATGCATACAATATGAAATCCTTATCAAAATTCAGGTTAATAAGAGTAGGGTTTTTTGCAAGTGCCTCTTTAATTTTCTCAAAGCTACTCTTACCTTCCTTTATCCAACTAAAAGGAATGTTCTTCTTCAACATGGTTGTAAGAGGTTGTAGCAAAGCTGAAATGCTAGAAATAAATATTCTAATGAAGTTAATCCTACCTAGAAAACTCTGCACACCTTTTTTATGTGCAGATGGTGGTAAAGCTATATGGCTATAATTCTTTCTGAATCAATGGTGATATCGTGCTTTGACATGATATGACCCAGAATATTTCCTTTGTGAACTCCAAAAATACTCTTTTTGGGATTTAATGACACCCCAAACTCCCTGCATCTTTCAAAGATCTGCCTCAAATGAATAAAGTGTTCATCAACCTTCTTTGAAAATAAAATGATATCATCTAGGTACACAATCACAAACCTATTGATAAGGCCTTGAAAGGCCATATCCATCGCTCTTTGAAATGTTTCCCCCACATTAGATATTCTGAAGGGAATTTTTTTGTAGGCCATAGTACCCCACTTGGTGGTAAAGGTTGTCTTGTATTGGTCTTCCTCTTTAACCAATATTTGGTTATATCCTAAATAACCATCTAGCAATGAGAACCTTTTTGAACCTAAAACAACCTACAGTATCTACACCATTGAAGGTAATGGATAGTGATCTTTGAGTGAGGCTCTATTTAGATCACAAAAATCTACACACAACCTTATCTCTTCGTTCTTCTTTCTGATAGGCGCCATGTTGGAAACCCAAGAAGTGTGCTTTATTGGAAAGATAATGCCACCTTCAACCAGCTTATTCAACTTTGTCTTCATCAAATGTTCCAGCTTAGGATTCAGTGGCCTCTGCTTTTGTCTTACTTGTTTTGCATTAGGTTCTAGCTCAATTGTGTGTTAAGACAACTCGGGGTTAAAACCCTTAAGATCTCCATACTCTAAAGAGAATATGTCACTGAATTCTTGGCAAAGCAAGACAATGGCTTGTTTTTCTTCCTTGGTACTTTTCTTGGCAAGCTTGAGGAGCTTGTCTTTGAATATTTCAATCGGTTAATAATGCTCCTCCTTCATTGTAATGTTGGATTTATCTCTTCTAGCCTAATCATCAGTGTTGAAGATTTATTCAAGGGTAACTATCCACTTAGGCAGCTTATTAGACATTAACTGGAGAATCTGGTCAACATATTGTTGTTCAAGTTTTTAATGATTATTAGCAAAAACTTTGCTTCTTTGATCAAAAAATTAATGATTTGTTGATCGATGTAAAAAAAATTCCAACTAAAAGTATTATCAGGTAGAGATGGCCTCACTATCACTTTAACATATTGTTGTACCTCAATTTTATGCATATCAGTAGGTATATCATACTATGAACCTATTGTAGCTAATCTATCTGCTTCTCTATTCTAATTTATGGGAATTGACAACAAATTAAAAGCACTAAAATCTTTAATTAAGTCCCAGGTTCACTGCTTGTACAACTTAAGAAAATCATTTTTGGTTACACTCTGATTTCTTACTTGATTTTCTATTAGTTTTGAGTCACCATAAGCCTACAAGCACCTAATACCCCTTTTTCTAGCCCACTCCAGGCCATGAATTAGTGCTTCGTACTCAACCATGTTATTCATGTAGCTGAAAGAAAAATGGAGTGTTGAATAATATTTATCTCCTTCAGGTGAAACAAGAATTAATCCTCTACCAACACCTATCTTAATCTTCGAACCGTCAAAAAAAATCTTACAAAGCTAGTCATCCTTCTGATCAGGTTGCACTTCATCTTTAACTAGGTTTGGAACCATCACATCAGGCTCCTGAATCATATAAACACCTAAACCTACCTCATCCATGTGACTGAAAGGATCAATCTCATGATCTTTGACTGCCCACTCATGAAGATTCATGACAGGTATTCATCCAATTGGTGTACTAGAGTCTAAGGTCATGGATTGATCCTCCTGACCATGGACAACAAGGTTGGCACTTATTGCACTAGGTACATACGGCTCTATATGGTCCTTAGCCTAGAATTCTGACTTAATGGTCACATTTGTACCATATTTGGTTCTAAAAAACATATGGGACTAGTAAGAAGACAAATACCCCCTAACTTAGTGGTAAAATCTCTGGAGAGAAACATGTCGAAGAAAGGTGACAAGTCTATAACATATATGTCTTGTGGAACTGAGAAATTCAGACAAGCGTATAGGGTAAGAGGTATATTCTTGATCATTCCTACAGATTGAAAGGTTGTACCATCTATTTATATGACTCCTTTTTAAAGGGGCTCATACGCTAGACCTAACTTATCTATTAAACTCTTAGGCATTACGGAATTGCTTGTGCCAAAATCAACCATATAGTTAAGGACTAGACTGTTACCTATAATCAAAGTGATGTAGAAGGGTTGTGGCTTTACCTCTTGAACCGGCTGCTCCTTCTTAACTTCTTAACTATTGACAAGAACTCTAGGCTTTTCATGTACAGGCTCATCAAAAATGGATATTTTGGCTAAAGCCTCTTGTAGGCTTTCTTTCTACCCAGGAAGATGCAAAGCATCTAACATGGTCATTCTAACAGTGGATTTCTTTATATGATCAATGGTATTGAAAGTTGGGGTACTAACCTTGTGTTGCACTTTCAGGATAGTGGGCTCTACTTGTGATGTTTGAAGTTGAGGTTGTTCTTTCTATTGTTCCTTTGCTGCTACAGTCCGTTGTCTTGGAAAAATTTGAACATTTTGAGTTGTAGTATACTGATTTTTCCCTTGTTGGGCTATAGGAATCTAGTCTTTTTATTGAAAAACTTTTTGTTTGTCCTTTTTTGGCTATTGTACATTAGGAACAACTTGGTGTCTCAGGTCAACAACTCTCTTTTTTGACCTCATATTGGTTACAATTGAGGTTCCTGACTGATTCTTCCCTTGTGCATGATTAACTCCACAAAATTCATTGCCTTGACAATTCATCATGGAAACATAAAGATCGTTCTGCTATGTTTGATCATCTTGCCAGTCATTGCTCTCCTTAACTATCTTCTTAGAAACAACATAACTACTCTATACCATAAAATCCTGGTTGATCACCCCGTTCATACAAGTAGCCTAGTAGTGAAGCTAATTATAGGGATAACACCATACATAGTCTTGTGCCAAGTTGTTTTGCATAGGTACAAGCTCTTTAGAAGAGCTAACAACATTTTTATTATAAGGCTAATTGGGCCTAACATTAAAATTTCTCCTTTGTCCTTGATAGTCGGCCTAATAAGGTGGTCTATTTGGTTGAAAGGGTGCCTGATAAGGTCTATAGTTCTGGCCTTGCTAATTTTTTAGGCTCACTAAGTCTTTGCTGACAGTTTGTAGCAATTTGGCCATTTCTTACTAGGTGTCTTTAATTTCCTATTGGGGTCCTCTAAGTTCCTGCAATTCTAGATTTGTTGTAACAACATTATGTTGAGTAGCTGGTTGATAGCCCAAGGCTAGATCAACTAGAAGTGTGGCCATAGGAGGTATATTAATGGGCATCAAAGGATGAATATTTGGAAAAATTGGCATAGGAGGCCTTGGTGCAATTTTTCTAGCCTGAATCAAGTTGTTTTCAGCTCTAATAGTTGTGTCAAATGCTCTTGGTAAAGTTATTCCACCCATTGATTGTATCATTAAAGAAATATCACTATTTAATTCTTTAAGATAGTACAAGAAAGCATGATATGGTGAAGATCTTACAGTTGTTGGTATTCTATTCCAGGTTCTTTGAAATCGGAAATTGAAATCAGTCATCTGCTCCCGCAGAGCTCTCTTTATGGTTGTCATTTGTTCTACCAGGGAAAGATGATCCGGCTTATCTAAAAACTACTTGCTCATCTTGTCTCCCAAGTCATCCCATGACGCGATAGTGTTAATAGCTAAAATTCTAAACCATTGAATATCCTTACCCTTCAAAGATGCTACCAAAAGTATTATGGATACATTCTCTTGTGTGATATGATGCACAACACAAAGAGAAGCTACATCTTTTATTTGCCCTATCTATGTGGTTTGATCTTCACCAGTAAAGATCAAAAGAATTTTTAGGGCTGCCATTGGTATGTCATCATACTGGGCCAAATTCAATGGATTTCCCCCATGGAATGGTACAAAAGCATGAGCTTTTTCCATTGGAGCTACTAGAACTCTGATATTTATTGCTTGAAGTATTGGAATAGGACGTACTAGAACTACTAGAACTGAAAGTGTAGATGCTCTCAGTAAACCTCTTGAAGGTGAAAATGATATTTTGAAGCTTGGTGAAGCTGAATGCAAACATGGTTGCCTTATTGACAATATTCCTCTTCTTCTAGGTGATGAAACAAATGAATCTGTTCTAAATCTAGGAGATACTAATTGATTTCTCGAAGGCCGACCAGGTTTTCTTTTGGTTGTCCTTTCTCTTCTCTTTGGTGAAGTATTCAAGTGGAAAATAAATTATTCTCGTCTTAACGTTTCTCATATGCTACTTGCACTTGATCTGCTTGAAAACTAAGCAGAGTCGCCAGGTATAAATTATTACCTCTGAAAGGTTGAAAACTGTTGTGTATACCAGAACAACAGCTTGAAACTGTTGAAAAATCTCTCTGAAGTGGTCTTCAGAGTCCCACCGGGCGTGCCAAAAACTTTTTTCACGAGGATTAGCACCAAGTGAAAATCCAAGAGGCTCAGCAATCCTATGAAACGTGGGAGTACTTTCAAGTTGTGGGTACCCTATTCGAAAGTAAACCTCTGGATTATAGGTTGGCTTCCTTTTTTATTTTTTGATAATTTAATGAAACTGGTTGGGAAAAGGGAAGAAAGTGTTGAAATGGATGCATAAATTGAAAATAAAACTAGGTGATACACCTAATTGTAAATCTAAACTGCAACTTATTTCACAAATGATTACTCAATACTCCTATTTGCAAAACCTAATCTGATAGCCTAATCACCTGAATTTTTTATACAGAGGCTTTGGATGAATATCAATTTTGAGGGAAAACTTGGTTTTCATGAATAAACTGACTAATCAATTACATGCACAATGTATAACCGATGAGCTTAAACTTAGCTGCATACATATATTTATGAAAGAGACAAAAATATTAGAGGTTCTAAAATTGAAACACAATAATCTCTCGATCAGATATAACACAATGATGACGCCTGAAACCTTGAAAGAAAAACTTGATAATTATGGAAATTAAAAGGAATCCTTTGCAAATTAACAAACTTGATTAACCTATAAAATTTGTTGCATAATCTATTAAACTGTAAAAAATGAGTTACAAGAAGTCTCTTTATTGAAGTCAAAGGCAAAAAACAAGAACTAAGGAAAAAGAATAACTTTTTCCAATATATACAAAGGTATGATAACTCCAATGGTGAAGAGGTGGAAGAAATAGTGAACTGAGAGTGTGAAATATCTCATGAAACCTCTCTCATGAGGAAAAGAGAAAATGCATGAAAATAGGGCCCACCAATGTTGTGAACTGAACTTGAATAGCATAAAACTCCATTTCATATCATGTGTGCCTGAAGTATGAATCAAAAATGACTCCAATGTGCATGGAGGTGGCACTCGAAGTGAAAATATCTTCCTTACCAACAGAGAAAAAGAGCATGAAAAAATGGGCCCATCACTGAAGTGAATAGAATACTAGATGTTGTAAACTCTCCCTTTCAAACTGTATGATGAGAAAGAACTCAAAAATCCATCCCAATTTGACTGAAATTCAAATAAAACTCAACTGAAACTCCCTCAGTCACATGAAAGTGATCCATAGTTCAACTGATTGCACGATTAGTTGACTCCCAAATCATCACCAAAAGGAACTCAAAAACCCATGATTTTCTCCATTATGAATCTACATGTTTGTTTACTTTTGTTTACGTCTATCACATGGTTTCAGAAAGAAGGTAAAAGTTTGATTAAATATTAAATATAATCAATGATGATTACTTTAATATTTATCATGTGATTATTTTTACCCTCTATTACATTTCATGATAAATATCAAAGTAACTATAGGATATTACTTTAAATATTTAAATACAAATATTTTCATGCAATAAACAAAAGTAAACAGTTTAGAGACAAAGTTTATTATAACCTCAACTCCACTTAATGATTCAACCTCCCTTATGATTTAGTTCAATCAACCTTAAGTCAATGACCACAGGTATTATATGCAATGATTTATTTTTTGAAATCACAAGGAAAAATGCCATCAAAATGATTAGGGGTAAGTGCATTAAAATGGGTAGCAATTTCATGGCCACTTTTTAAAAAAAAATTGAAAACTCATAATTCAAGAGTGTTATAACTCGCTCGAATTATGGCATATTAAAATTTTTAAAAAAAGAATAAAATATAATTTTCTTTTATAACTGGTTTTTTTGTTGCTCGCGGCCAAAAATCTTAGAATTGCGCACTCGCATTCTAGGAGGTGATTTTGTGCAAAAAACTTCATCAATGGTTGTTGATTCATCACTAGGATGCTACCACGTCGATGAGGAGGTGAAAGAGGTAAGGATTTTATTTTTTTTGAATTTGTTAGTTTTAGGTTGTATTTGGTATTTATTTTTTAAAATTGTAGATGTTAATCAACCTACAAACCCTCCTCAAAATCCACAGCAAGAACAAAATCCTCAACAAGAAAATCCTTAGCAAAAAAATCCTCAACCACAAAAACAACCTCCTCCACCAATCCCTCAATACCCTCCTGACACTCAACAAAATTTAATGGGTGAAATTGAGAACAATAGAAAATAAAGAGGATTTAATCGGGAGGTTGAACAATCCAAATAGTTCAAATGCGGAAAAAATTATCCTAGCAACTTCACTGCAAGATATGTTAAAAAATGTAGATTCAATCAACAAACAATTATCTAGTTGGCAAAATAGGAGGCAAGCGGCTAGGGATTTTTATCAAGATAAATTATCATATAAAGATGTAAAAGATTTAAAAATTACAAAATTAGATTTGTGTGCATTATTCACTGACCCACGGTCAAATGGAAATCTCTCCCTCAATGCAAAGAGGTTTCCTATTCATTGGTGCAACCATCAAGAGATTACAAAATATTTTTGGGATAGGTGTTACAAGGTTTTTGATGACCCGCCATGCAACAATTGTGATGTCCCACAATATTTCCTCAGGAGACTATACGCTGAGTTCATCTTGAAAAAAATACCAAATTATTTTGATATGAGGGAATTCCAAGGGAGAGGTTGGGGGTCGGCACAAGATAGACCTGGTGCATAGCTGGATCCTAGCCAGCAAGCAAGATGACCTCTCGCTAGGCCGTCTCATGAGAACATCATCATCCCTTATGTCGCAAAGGAGAGTGCCAATGTAGAGACCTCACAAGCCATCAGCTCTTTGACATAGAGTGTCATCCAGCATGTTGGCTCTCTTGTACAACACCATCGAGGGGAGTCTTTGATAGGCGGGCTTCGATCCCATGTGTGTCAATCTTGCGGGGCGACTTGTTCATATGACCCCACTGACACTCAGAAGGCTATTGTGTAGGATCTGTCTGCAACTATGGAGATGGAGACGGCAGCTGAAATTTTGCATGATGTGTATGACATTGATAGTTAGGTAAAATTTAGCATGTTCATTGAACTGAATCTATTATATTTTGATTTTGAAATGCAATATTAACTAATTTAGTTTTATGATTTTAATAAACTTGTAGGGTCATAGTGTTGATACTGGATACACCAGCCCTACACATACTTATTTTTGTAATACACCTATCGATGGGGTATGTAACTAGCAAAAAATTATAAATTTATTACATGTTAATAGCATTGTTTTACGAATGGTATTTCAATATGTGATTTTGGATGTTCAATAGGCTAATATTGGAGGTTTCGAGGGAACACCTCCCGGTGCCAGTGGATTTAGTCAAACCTTCATGCAGGTAATAGAATGAAGAGTTTAACTAATGAATTATACTTAATAGATTTGTGTATTTTATATTTGTATCATTGATCGCGTTGCATTTTACATCATTCAAACTCAAAGCATTACTTCACATTCCATAACTAATAACTAGATGTTGATAGATGACAAAATTTCAACTATAATGTAGGTGTTTAGAAAGTCAACATAATTAATGATGTAATTACTTCACATAGCATAAGTAATAAGTCTAGGAGCAACTTCCAATTGCATTTTCTTGTCATGGCATTCCATGAGACCACATTTTACTAAGGCATCTTTTCAAATATTTCACTTCCTTGTCTATGGTCCAAACTAGGCACCCATTATGGCCTGCTCTCACAGATTTGAAACTCACTTGCAACTCTTTTGGAGCAACTGTCCCAAATCTAGCTATTAACACTAAATTAGGCCTCTTTTTCAAAGAGACGCCTCTCCAAACACACAACCAACACTTGAAACCTCCAAATAGTCAAAAGATAGCCAAGAAAACCTTAGATTATTCAACTTTTAGGTCTCCTCTCGCTCATTTAGACCCCTTTTCATAAAACCCTTACTTTCCTTGTAGTTAATTAGGGCTTATTGAAAATATTATGCCTTGACCTCTCAAAAGCTTATAATCACTTCAATCAGGCTTATTTATTCCTATTCATGCTCATTCCATCCTCAAATAGTGCTGCCCCAAAGATCTGCATACACTTCCTTCACAAAATCACTCTTTTTCACTAGTTTTCACACTCTTTCACCTAGGATTTCTCACTTATTCAATTGTATGACCACTTAAAACCTCTAAGATCTTCTAAAAACCCTCCTATTCATGTTATCTCACAATTTTCATGGGATTTTATCCACTTCTAAACCCCTTTCCTCTTTTCACTCACTCTAGCCTTGTTTAAAAGGCACCAAAATTGGTTTTTCAGTAGGGCAACGAGGAGAACTCACACAAAAACTTCACCAAACCAATTAATTACCTTCTACACCTACTCATACTTCTCATAATTCTATTCCACCAAGAAACAATTGCTACAAAAAGGTGGAATGGAATTTTTAGTTCATTTGGGCAATCAAACCCTTAGCCCCTATTTTCTGACCACCTAGAGAAATCAGGCCACCAAAAGCTTGAAACTCAATATCAAAAGCTCAAATTAGTTTTAAATTGATGAAAACACATAAATCCTTCAATTCACACACATTAAAGATGAAATACCACCTTCACGGAACCGTACATTGGAAGATGATGGAGGAAAACACAAAAAAAATAGTATAATAGTGATATTTTATTAGTTTTCTCCTTCAAAATGCTTCAAAAATAGCTAGCAATGATGAATCACATATTTTAAACACTTTCCCAATCATTTAAACTTCCTAAGAACCTAATATTGTCTCTACAACTACCTTGACTCTTCATATTCCTCCACTTGGCACCTTTTTTGCATTTTTGCAACATTGATTGACAAATTTTGTTAAGATTCTGTAACTTTACAATTTATGCCTAAAATGACTACCAAAGACCATTAAAAACTTGGAAATAGCTATTTAATCCTTATTACATCATGAAAATACGAATACAACCTCAAAATCCTAAATTTGCCTCATGGAGGCATGCTCTTGTAAAGGTGCATTTGCACCACTTTTTCAAACAACTCACCACCTTTTCTATGCTACCACATTTTCCATACATTTCCACCAAATAATTTTATCAAAAAATTAATTTCCTCACTACTATGGCTAAAATCTTAAAAAAGGTGCTTTCCAACAAACCATGGATGCTTGGAAAAATCTATCAAAGCATAATAGTAAGCAATAGCATAAACAAGGCAATTAGTAGGTTGAAAAAATGCCTCGAAGAAATGCGATCTCATGGTGATGGAATGTGTAACACCCCATCGTGGAACCTAGGAAACGTTACGCCAAATACTCTAAACATTCGAATAATTTATTTTCTAACAACAACATGTGATAACAACATAACACAAACGTTTTAGGGTTCCACAACTACTCTACTAAAGTAATAAACATCATAACACCACAAGAACTATTTATAAATCAACTCATAAGAATATTCATGTCCAAATACATTACATCAAGAGTTACATAACAATAAGTGAGACTGTGAAAAATCTCAAAACTTTAAAAGTATCAATACAAAGAAACCTCATGTACATCATGAGTGTGAACAATGAGGAATAAGATCAAGAATAAATGATGACTACGACCACGATCTCGTCTGACGAGCAACTTCATGAATGATGTGCAATAAAGATCCTGCCAAGAACCAACATGTCACGAACACAGTCACTTGTAGGGGACCCAATGGAAGATGTGGCACGTTCCTCCCAACCGTGTGGAACTCAAAAGCCCACTCCCGTGATAGGAGATAGAACAAATCCTAAGGTCAAAACAGACAACAAGATAAAACATCTCACAACACATGGTCGACACACATGACATCACAATAACAAGATAACTGACATACTCCCAGAGGCGACTCACAATCACAAGTTAACAAACAAGTGTACTAGGACAAGAGTGTCATCACATAAATGTAGTAGGTTACCTTGGATAGCCTTCCTAGGTTACCGGCCCTCTGCCAGAGTTACCCTGGAAACCTCTAATGACTTTTGGCCCCTATACAAACTATGTGGCCTCGAATCACTTCTCGAGAAGATGAAGTGTTCAAGTTTCCATTCCAGGCCTTCTCAACCTTCTTTAACCTAAACAAGCGTTAAATTTCAAGGCGAGGCAGTATTATGTGTATGGTTAAAGTTAAATACCCAAACCCCTAAGAATTATTAAAGTTATCACTTGGTTACCAACTTTCGATAAGTTACCCATGCAACCACTTCTGGGTCTAACCCCTAACGAAAGCCACTCCTCCTAAGGTACAACTTCTCAAAAGAATGATAAGACAACATGCATGTAAAAGAAAAGCTCATTCCACAAAGACTCAAGTCATCAAGACTAATCAATAACATTAAATATCTCAAAGAATCACAAAACATGCATGGTCAAAACTACCACCAACAACACACTTCCATACCACGGACTTCAAGTTATCCAAAAATAATCACACAAGGTATAATGTGCATGATTCACATTTCAATTTTAAAATCAAGACAAATAACCTCCATAATAACAAATCATGTTTCATCTCAATAAATGAAAAATCCAAGCCTCTGGAAGACAGTACACTAACACCATACCTCCATACAATAAGTAAGAATAAACTCTAAGTAGGATTACCTTTTGAACAAAATTGACCAAATTCATTCTAGATTTCCAATTATACATTTCTAACGCAATACATTTGAATTCATTGCACGAATAAACAATAGGTATTTCCATAGGATGATGTTTCTAAGTTCACGATCATTCAAAAGATGATGATTTTTTTTTAAAGCATTTAAATTTATGTTATCCAAACACACACACACACACACACACACACACATATTCAAAAACAACTAAATAAAATAATCCAAGAATCAAATTTTAATGGAACTTAAGTATTTAAAATTACAAAGGCATTTCACAAGTTAAAGAAAGGACTAAGGATTAATTAATCAAATACATGTATTCTTATGTGTCATTATTTTAAAAAAATGATCAAGTATTAAACAATAATATGTATTCATAATAATATATATCTATTAATAGCTTCTCTCATATATTCGGTGATTTATGTATCATAATTAAAAAAATTTAATCCTTCATTATAAGCATAATATGAACTCCTTTTGCTATACATTCGGTGATAAATAAAAAACTCATTGTTCAAAAGAAAACAACGAATCTAATAAATAAAGTGTTATTTTTATTTAAAATAACAGAGCTCTTATAATATTAAATCCTATCGTTCATTCTATTAATAGAGTCTCAATATACAATGACTCAATTTCTATCTCCAAGACAGGTTTAATCGATATCGATGGATCATGCAACAGGATAAGTCGACACTTCCGATAAGGCTACAAACTGCATGCAGATTTACACAAAGTACGCAAAAAATGGCTAAGATTCATAGCGCATCAATAAGGAAAAATTTCATAACGGATTGACTACTAGCTTGCATGCGAGACAACCCAGAGTTAAGACAAGTAAAAACAATCTTAATTCAAATGATATGCTTATGGTTCACACAAATAATAACCAAAGCGATGCCAAGAATAGGGTAAGCTCAGATTCGCATGGAGGACAAGTGTAGCTCATGAATACCAGGAAATTCCTAGAGAGTGCATCAGACAAGGACGCGGCTGAGAGAAAGATTCAACGCATGCAAAAAGGAGGTGTAAATAAAATTACATACAACTGCATACGATAGGATAGGATAGGATAGGTATCCTCTTAGTCTAAGAGGGATTTCTCGATCAATTAGGGACTCAACACACACCCAACCAACATTCAAATGGCATGGCAGAAACAATAAGCTACACAGGTGCACATCGAAATCTGACTTTGCACTTTGATTTTTGTCTAAGAGCTGCACTTAGTATCAGTGGCCCATTACTATTGATAGGGGTTGTGGCTAGTCACTGTTATGACAAACCAAGAGTTTCGATTGGATCTTAAAGTATGGAGCTAGCTAAAAAAATAGACAATGTAAGGAGAGCAAAGGTGATAGTGATGCAATATCAACATACAAGGACAAATCAGCATGTCGTGCATGCATAAAGCGGACATCCATACACCATGTGTTGGCAGTGAACAGGAGATTAAAGAGACTAAAATCCATTCATATCAGAAACAAGAAATAAAGTCGCACTGGCGAAACACAAAAGATTGCATAACCCATTTCTCAAGCGCAAAGAATACATGGAGAAATATTAAATCATAAATTACCATACATCGCTGACCACCTTCACAATAAACTGGCGATGCTAGAGCGATGCAAGCAACAACACATATACCAGTTTGGAAAGATGCAACGAGCATATCACAATACTGAAGGCGTTGAGGTAAGGACTAACTAGAATCTTTGTGGTATGTATCCGCAACTACTTACAAGCATTCAAAGCGACGGAGATAAGATTGAAAGGCAATAATAAATCAGGAATCTTAATCTTAGCCTAGACAAACTCGAGACATGTTCAGAAAGAAATAATCATCAAGAGAATCGGGTATCGACAGAAACCCTATGTATTAAGACAAATAGGAAGACTCAACAAACTCTAATTGGAACAATCCATTTCAAATTCAAGTTGGAGAATGAAACATAATTACTATTTTCTTTCAAAGATCCGGAAATTTCAAAGCTAATTTTTCTGAAACAGATTATACTATCATTACTATTTTATTTTTTTTATTCCTCTGTGTAGTTTTATTTTCTTACTACAATTCCAATAGTTTTGACATTAATATTTTGGTTTTTTGTTGTGCATGCAGGTTTTCAAGTCAGATTTTCACAATATCACAAACAAAGTTTCTCCAGCAAGATTTCTTTAGAACAAACTTGAAATCTAAAAGAAGAAAACCTGAGAACACTTTCCCAGATACAAGCAACGTCGAAACTTAATTCTCAACAATTCAATCCCCAAATATTTCATAATTCCAACACCATCTCCAATCAACAATTTTTCAGCTTTTCAATCAAAAACCCTAGCAAAATACTGAGACTATTTTTCCCATGAGAGCAATATTTTTTATTTTCAAAAATCAACTCCCTCCCTTAAAGAATGAGTTTTCCCATGTTATATTTTTTTTCTCAAATTACAAAATGAAAAATACTTTAACTTATCTTTATGCATGCATATCAACCACCAATTAGCTATTTGAAAACGATCATCAAGAAAGATATTTTGCAACTAAATCACAACTAACTGATTAATTTTTGAAAACATCAATTTGCACAATTAAATCAATTTACAAATAATCAACCTTTTTGAAAATAATATATTTTAATAATTCAATTTAATTCCATAATAAACTAAAAATAACTTTTCCAAATTTAAACATTTCAATTAATAAATAAATCAACATTACTATTTTTCATTAAATCATTAAATAACCTAAACCAACATTATGAAAACATAGTAAATACAACATGTCGTGACAACAACAAACACACGACAAACAAACAACATACATAAGGGTGAAAAACTTATACTCATTCTTTAGAATGATGGTTCATGATAGAGGACAAGTCTATCTCCCTTCAACAATTCCATTGGGCCATGGCATGCTCAGACCTAGCAAGTGGAGTCGGCACCTGTACCTAAAAGTTGCATCACACTGCACGATCAAATGAACAACATGTAAATATATACGAAAACACGTCGTGAAGAAGAATCAGGACATAACATGGCACTCACGAATGAGTACTGCTAAACCGTCTCCTTCACCTAACTGACGTAAAACATAGCATTTGAGATCAACCACATCATAGTATCATCATAAACATAACATAACATCTTAGATCATCATAATAATGTCTTCTCATGAAAATAAATATCGCATCATAAGCTAAAGTGTATCATCAACTGAGCTTCACAACTGGTCATGTAAACCATGACATAATGCATCAAAATAACATAGTATCAAGCAGCTAAATACTAATAGTAACTGAAAACAATTGAAATAGAAGTGTCATCAGGAGGGTCACTACAAAATTTCATTCCATCACCATGAGACCACATTTATTTGATGCATTTTTTCAAACAGATCACCACCTTTTTTTGTTAGAGTAATTAGACATTTACTTTATTAATTAAACAATATCTGTTTAATTACATAAAGTTTTCTTTTAACTCTTTTTCACTTAAGCTAACATTAGGTACATAATAATTAATTACTTTATTAATTATTATTGTGCAAGCCTAGGGTTTTCCTTTTTAGGGTTTTCATCTATATGTAGTTGAAAACTATCTTTTGTATCATTATTCATTTTACATTTTCAGGTGAATACATTGCTCCACATTCTTGAGCATTTCTTTTGTTGCTTCTCTTTGTTTCTCCTTGTAATAGGTTATTTGCTTGCAAAGATATTTTGGGCTTTTGTGGTGTTGTATCTTCTCAACTCCAACATGGTATCAGAGCTTCAAATTTGCAGCTGCTTGTTCTTGTTTTGAGATTTTGCATTGGAAGCAAATCTAGGGTTCTAAGGTTTTTTTTGGGTGGATTCAACATACTCCATTTTTTGGGTTCACTTTGGGCTCAAATGGACAGTGCCATTGGATTCGTAGCGCCCAAAAACCCCTAAATCGATTGTCAAATTGTCGATTTTGGTTACAGTCAATTTGGAAGGAAAAAAATTTTACCCTAAGGTTGTACGAGCAAAAAAAAAAAGGCAAAAAAATCGGAAATTTTTTTTTTTAAATCATTTTTTTTGGTTTATTTTGCGCGGCCAGTGTTAAACTGCCACACCACCAAAGCCCCACCCAGTGGCCACCGCTCGGCCACCACCACCAGTGGCTACCACCGATCGTGGCCAAGCGGCCACCGTCGCCCTTGCCGGCCCACCACCCGGTCTGCTCCACCCGAGCGCCACCTGCGCTCCACCGGCCATGCCACCCGCCACCAGCTGCGTCGCCCGCGCACCACCATCTCCTGCGTGCAAGCCCCCAGTCTGCCATGTGCCTTGGGGCCACCAAATTTTAAGCCCTTGAGGGCTATTTTTTTCTCTTCAACCCCCTATTATGTCATTTTTGGTCAAATGGGCATAACTTGGGCATCCTAGCTCCGTTTTTCGAACAGGAAGATGCGTTGGAAAGCTAAGAACACCAAAACTCTCAAAAATACAAACCCTTTTGCATCTTCTGTCTATTCTGAAAGATCACATAATAATAAAAAACACAAGCAGGTACAGGTGTAGGGTTTCATGGCAGACTCTTCAGTTGAGCTACTCACATCACATAACTATCACACTTGGAAGTCTCGTATGATGAGGCTACTCAGGTCACGAGGGTTATGGTCTTGTTTAGATGAGGTTTAGCCTCAGTTGCAGCGTCCTTTTGAGATTATGCAGTACAGGAACAAGATGGATGAGGCTATAGGTTTGTTATGCATGCATGTTTCAAACAGTCTTTTGTTTCACCTTGATGCTTTGCTCACTCCTCGAGCCATGTGGTTGAAGTTAGAGACACTTTTTGGAGCCATTAATGAGTTCCACACATTATAGATTGAGGCAGAGTTGACTTCATTGTTACCTGATTCATTTCCCACTATTGAGGATTTTTTGAACAAGTTCAAAACTATCCGTACTATTTTACAGGGTTGTGGGAAGAACAAGACAGACACAGAGTGCATTTACTTGATTCTTTCAAAGCTTCGTGGTCCATTTCAGATATTTGCTTCCTCCTTCTACTCCACCATGGATGGTTTGGGTGCCAGTTTTACCATGCCTTCCTTTGATTTATTTTGTGAGCGATTGTCTCGGGAACAGTCTCACTTTTCTCAAATGGATATGCTCTCAGGTTCACAGAGCACAACATTGGTTGCTCAGTCATCAAAGGGGAAACAGAAGCAGAAACCGAGGCCCAAGAAAGATTTTGCAGGTAGTGAGCATTCCTCCAAACCGCCTCCTAAGTCTAATTCTAAACCACCATTTAATCCAAAACATGGGAAATCTTCGAAGTCTAGTGAGTCTTCCTCCAAGACTAAGGAGAAATTAGGAGACACTTGCAATTTCTGTAGCAAGCAAGGTCATCCAGTTTCTAGGTGTTGGAAATGATTAGAGGCTTTAGAGGAGGCCATGCAACAGCAACACATCTCCTCACCATAGTCTTCTTCTTCTTCCACCACAAGGAAGGGTCATGCTCTCACTGCACGAGCATCGACCAATGGGTCCACTTGGATTTTAGACTCTGGTGCTTCTCACCATATGACTCACACTCAATAATTGGTCACTTCTCTTGCCTCTTGTGGTACTTCACAGATTGCAGTGGGTGACTCTTCATAGCTTTCCGTCTTGGGTTCAGGTTCTGTCTCTTTGGATGGAGGCACTTTATAGGATGTTTTGGTTGTTCCTGACATTTCGATGAACCTCTTGTCCATTTATCATATTTGCCACACTGGCTCTGGTAAGACAGTTGAGTTCTCACCACATGATGTGGTTATTCAGGACCTCCATGATTCTGATTTGGTTGTGGCTACTGGTAGTGTTGATACTGCATCTCATCTTTATAGATTTGATGGATTTACGCCTTTTGAGGGTACAGGTTCATCTCTTATAGCACATGCAGATTCAATGAGTTAGCTTTGGCATGAGCGTTTGGGACATGTCAATTACAGATATCTTCAGCAGATGAGTACACAGTCACTTGTTCTTGGTCTTCCATGGATTTCCTGCACTGACGGTGTTTTTCATGGTTGTGTGCTTGGCAAGCATCATAGGGATCCCTTTTCGAAGGGAAGTACCACTCGTGTTTCGGCACCCTTGGAGTTGATTCATAGTGACCTCATGTCATTTCCCACTCCTTCTTTTTCAAGGGCCAAGTATGTACTCACATTCATTGATGACTTCTCCAGATGCACATGGTTGTACTTTCTTAAGTACAAGTCTGATGTCTTTGATTCCTTTCGTGTCTTCAAGACATTTGTAGATAAGCAGTCTGGTCTTTCTATTCGGTGGATACGTACAGATAATGGGGGGGAGTATGTGAATCAAGCTTTCAGAGATTTTTGCACTAAGCATGGTTTACAACATCAGTTTTCTGTTCCCTACACCCCTCAGCAGAATGGTATCACTGAGCGAAAAAATAGAACTTTACGGGAGATGGCTAATTGTATGATTCAGTCCAGGTCCATGGATTCGTCTTTTTGGGCTGAGGTAGTCAATTGTGCCAACTATATTCAGAATCAGATGCCTCACAAGGTGATTCGACATATGACTCTTGAGGAGGCTTGGTCTCATGACAAGCCTGATATTTCATCATTTCGAGTATTTGGTAGTGAGGCATGGGCTTTTATTCCTGATGCTCAGAGGAGAGCTATGGAGTGAAAGAGTCGACCCCTCATATTTGTCGGCTACTGTGAGGATGTTAAGGAAGACAAGTTGTTTGATCCTGATTCTAGAGAGGTCTTGTTTCGACGGGATGTTCAGTTTGATGAGCGCCTTCCTCCAATTGATACCCTGTCTCCAGTGTCCACTTCACTACCTACTCCACCCACTACAATTCTTCAAGATTATTTTGAGGATTCTGATGAGGATATTGATGATCCCCCATCTCCACCTCCACTTGCTCCACCTTAGAGGCCCAAATGGGCTCGCTTTACTATTGAGGCAGCAGAATCTATGGCCGGTGATCCTTCAGACACTCATCGCACTCATTCTTATACTACGGGCTCTAGTCTTTTGACTCATGCTCTTTCAGAGGATCCTCAGAGATTTTCAGAGGCGACAGGTCACCCTGAGTGGGATAGTGCCATGGAGGAGGAGTATTCTTCTTTGATGAGGAATAACACATGGGATCTTTGTCCTCTTCCTAAGGGTAGAAAGATGGTTTGGTGCTGATGGTTGTATCGCACCAAGTATGCTGCTAATGGTTCTATTGATAAGTACAAAGCACATCTTTTTGTGAAGGGTTTCTCACAGGTTGAGGGTATTGATTACTCCGAGACATTTGCCCATGTCGCCAAGATGAATTATATTTGCTTTGTATTATCACTTGCAGCTTCTAGAGGATGGCTCATTTTTCAGATGGATGTGAAGTGTGCCTTCTTACATGGTGACCTATAGGAGGAGATCTATATGGAGCAGCCTTAAGGATTTTTTCATGATGCTTCCTTGGTTTGCCGACTTCAGTGTTCATTATATGGTCTCAAACAGGCCCCTTAGGCTTGGTATAAGAAGATGGACTCTTTTTTGCTCTCCACTAGTTTCACTCGCTGTCACTCTAATCACACGGTCTATATTCAGCATCTTGAGGGTGAGATCCTAATTCTTGTGCTATATGTTGATGATCTTCTCATCACAGGTAGCTCATCCTCTATGATTCAGAATTCTCAGCTAGCCTTGATGGAGCAATTTGAGATGACAGATCTTGGCCTTCTGCACTATTTCCTTGGTCTTCAGGTGATTCAGTCTTTAGAGGGGGTCTCCATTTACCAGCAGAAGTATTCTTTTGATATGCTTCAGCGCTTTGGCATGCTTGATTGCAAGCCTGCCCCCACACCTTTTCAGTCAAGGGTTGTTTTGACTACTACTTGCCCCACTCCTTCAGTAGATTCTACACTTTACAAGCAGTTTGTTGTACCTGACTCACACTCATCCTGATCTTTCCTTTGCGGTTGGTCTTGTCTCTCGATTCTCACATGATCCTCATGAGAGTCATTGGCAAGCTGCCAAGCATATTTTGAGGTACATTCAGGGCACCACTTCATATGGCATTCACTACACATTAGGGGATCCTCACATTGTTGGCTACACTGACTCAGATTGGGCTGGTGATGTTACTGATCGGAAGTCTACTTCTGGCTTTGTTTTTTGTTTTGACTCTGGTCCTATCACATAGTCGTGCAAGAAGCAGACTGGTCATGCATTATCATCTACAGAGGCTGAGTATCGAGCTGTTGTGCTCGCTAGTCAGGAGATTTTATGGCTTCATCAGTTGATGACTGAGTTTGGTTTTCCTCCTGATAGTCCCACTATTCTTTGCTGTGACAATCAAAGTGCTATACACATTTCGCGCAACCCGATGGAGCATCAGCAGATGAAGCACATTGAGCTTCATATGCCTTTCATCAGACAGTTGATTCAGGATGGTTCTCTCATCTTGGAGTATGTTCCCACTGCCGAGCAGGTTGCAGACATCTTCACAAAACCTTTTAAATCTCCGCGCTATCTTCAGTTGCGCTCTATGCTTGGGGTGAAGGAAGTTGTCCTTGGGGGGTCTTTATGAGGCCTTCCTTCCTTCATGTTTCTTTCAGCATGTTGTTCTATCTCTTTTTGGAGAGGAGTTTTTCCCACTGGGTTTTCTCCTTTTTTCCGTTCCATAGAGATTTCATTGTACTTGGGTACCTGATCTGGCCTTGTTGCCGGGACCCATTGCTTTTGCTTTCAGTAGCTTCTTCTAGGTTTTAGCTTCTCCCTATGTCTATCTTAAGGGGGGGTGTTAGAGTAATTGGACATTTACTTTATTAATTAAACAATATTTGTTTAATTACTTAAAGTTTCCTTTTAACTCTTTTTCACTTAAGCTAACATTAGGTACATAATAATTAATTACTTTATTAATTATTATTGTGCAAGCCTAGGGTTTTCCTTTTTTAGGGTTTTCATCTATATGTAGTTGAAAACTATCTTTTGTATCATTAATTCATTTTACATTTTCAGGTGAATACATTGCTCCACATTCTTGAGCATTTCTTTTGTTGCTTCTCTTTGCTTCTCCTTGTAACAAGTTATTTGCTTGCAAAGATCTTTTGGGCTTCTGTGGTGTTGTATCTTCTCAACTCCAACATTTTTATGATACCACATTTTCCATACATGTGTACCAAAGAATTTTATCAAACTACTCACTTCCTTAATGCTATTGCTAAAAGCCTAAAATAGGTGCTTTCCAACAAACTATGGATGCTTAGGAAAATATTTATCAAAGCATAATAGTAAGCAATAATACCATAGAGAAGGAAATGAACTATCTGAAAAAATACTTGAAAGAAATTGTGGTCTTATGGTGATGGAATTCCATGACTTGCATTTTTTTGTAATGGCAATCCATCACCACGAGACCCCATTTCTTTGAGGATTTTTTTTCAAATAGTTAACTGCCTTCTCTATGCCACCACAGTTATCGTACATGTCTACAAAAGCATTTTATCAAACAGTTCACCAGCTTTCTGCTATGGGTAAAATCCTTAAAACATGTGCTTTTGAACAAGATATAGATAGGGAAAATAGTAAGCATGATAGTAAAAAATATATAGTTTAATAAGTACTCAATTTTTTTATTATTATCTCATACATTATAAGTCATGACGTGGATCGCTATTGTAGTTTTTTTGATTGAATAATTTTTTGTTTTATTTTTAGCTATTGCAAGTGGAGACACCTCTGAATGTGATGAGGGCAATGGATATTGGTGTTTCATCTTCTATAGAATCCTCAATGGCTCTAATAGGGGACGTATGAGGAAAATTAGTAAATTTAAATTTACATTCGTTGTTATAGATGTTAGTTCTAGTGAAAAAGAAAACCATTATTGATTCTTGATTTAATTTCTATTTGGATGGTTTATACAGGGCTTCAACACACCTCAACCTGGGTGTGCGAATATTACCTCAAAGAGAGTGATCATCAAATGGCAGTAATTGATTATTTTGTTAAATATATAATCTTTTATAATGTAATTTCTATATATTAATGTCATTACTTCTTATTGTAGCACTCCTCAACTGTAGCATAAATGAGTGACAGACGTATCACCATCCGATCGATAAGCAAAGGGAAAGAGTTTATTTTGAGGGGATGGAGAGCAATGACTTTTAATTCTAGAGCCCTTTGTTGTTTGCCTACATGGAATTTTTGTACATATTCTGTATTGGATATATTTGACATTGTATGCCTATATGGCATTCTCATTAGCCTATATGGCTATTTTGTATCTATATTTCATACTTATATCAACATATATTGATGTATGCCTACATGGATATTTGGTTAATACAAATATTTTTTATTGATGGTGTCCATATTTTCATTCTAAATTGATGGTTCAATAGATATGAGTTACATGTATTCAAGTGTATACTTTACAACTTGTATATACTTTTTGACTTACTTATTTTCATGTGTATACCTTGTATTCGTGCATATACTTTGTATTAATTTATGTATACTATGTATTCGTGTGTACACTTCAAGGCTTATATGTTTTTGAGTACTTGTGCTTCCTTTTTTCACATGTACATTCTTGACTTATTCACGTGTATACTTATTAATTGGTTATCCCTAGCATTGATCATTGTTTTCCTTCATGGTTTGTCTTGAATAATGTTTGAGATTACAAGAAGACATTAAAATGGTTAGTGTAATAAAAAAATTCTTATGATTTTTGAAGAATGCTGATAACTCTACTCAGTTGGATTCTTCTTTCAAAATCATACAAATTGAACCCTGGCATCAATAGACTGTGTATATCAAGCTACCACGATTCAAGTTTCAACGATGAATACTTATCATGAATGTTTTAAATGACATTCAAGTTTATGGTGGTTTTGTTGTTTATATGATAATATGTGATATTCTAATCCTAATTCATGCTTCTAGGCTACGCATATATATATATATATATATATATATATATATATATATATATATATATATATATATATGTATATATATATATATATATATATATATATTGTTTTTACATGTTTTTTATACTAACGAACCCAAAACGAACCGAACCCCCGAACCCGAACCCGAACCTCATACAGCTTCAAAAACTCTTCCAACACTCTTCATTCTACCTAAAAAAAATTAATTGACCACCAAATTATGTTGCCCCCTAACTTTACCCACTTTTACTCCCTCAAACCTCTCTTTTTTATTAAAAACCCCTCTTTTCCCAACTAGGGCATCATGCCATAAAATACTTTTGAACTCCCCTATTCTTGCAGACCTTTTGAACACATCAAAATCCACAACCTCACTATATTTCCAACCTATTCTAACTTATTCTCAAGCAATTTCTTCTTTTCACCTCTTCTAGCCTTGCTTTTAAGGCCTAAATTCTGAATTTTCAATAGGGGTAGCATTACTAATCTCTTCCAATGCCTTTACCAATGTTATTTTATTATACCTACTCCCTATCCTACTTACACCAATCCCATTCCACCGAGACACAACCTGAACAATAGGTGGAATGACCTATTTCAACATATTACACTCAAACCCTTGTATGAGAAAGTTCATACATGTTTTAGAAATCTACTTCTAATTTGCTTGGAACTTAATAGAATTCCACAAGAAAGGACTCTAATCAAAGCTAAAACCATTCTACAATAGATTCAGACCATTATAGAGAAAAATCTTGCTGTACAGACCCATACACAGGTTGGAAATAAAGAAAATGAATAGAAATTAACAAAGAAACAAAGATATTTGATTGATATTCTCCTTCAAACTCTTCAAGAACCACTAACTTTGAGTTTCCAATGATCATACACTTTTTTTGTGGAAAACTCATACTTCTCAATTGTCATGTGTATTTTTCTCTTTTCGATTGTTTTCCATGCCATCATAAGGGATCAATCCGGTTGAATGTAGCTCAGAGAAATTTTGTGTGTTTGGGTGTAAAAGAGGACCATGCCTAGCATAAACATACCTATCGAGATGTGTTTGATAAATTTTTTTGGTCACATGAATTGAAAAATGAAAGTTGCACCACTTTGCAACTTTACATTGCTTGCATTTGACACTTTTTCCATCAAGTGAAAACTAGACACCACAAGAAAATGACTTCGAGATAACAAAAACCAAGAGAAGTTATTGTAGAGGGGGCCAATGTGATCCCATAGGATCAAAAAAAGAGTTCATAAGAATCAAGGTTTCCAAGCAATAGCCCTTCAAATATTTCTTCCCTTTTGCACTTTGGACCCTTTAGAGATCGATTTGGTTGAATGTAACTCAGAGTGATTCCACGTGTTTGGGTACAAAAGAGGACCATGTATAGCATAAACGTACCCATTCATATGCATTGTAATAGTATGCTTGGTCACATGAGTTGTAGAATGAAAGTTGCATCACTTTGGAACTTTCAACTACTTGCATTTGACAACTTTTTTCCCAAGGAAAAATTAACCACCATGGGAAAATGCCTCCAAGATAGAAAAAAATGAGAGAGGTTATTGTAGAGGGGGCCAACTCTATCCCATAGGATTAGATGAGAATTTTCTAAGCACCATGGTATCTGAGTAAACACATGCTAAAGTTTACAGCCATTTTTCACTTTGGACCCTTAAGGGATCGATCCAGTTGAACGTAGCTCGAAGTGATTCTGCATGTTTGGGTGCGAAAGAGGACCATTCTTAGTGTAAAAATACCTTTCAGACATGTTGGAACAGTCCGTTTGGTCACACGAGCTGCAGAACGAAAGTTGCACCATTTTGCAACTTTCAACTACTTGCATTTGACAACTTTTTCCCCAAGTGAAAACTCACCACCACAGAAAAATACCTCTGAGATAGAAAAAACTGAGAGAGGTTATTGTAGAGGGGCCCAACACAATCCCTTAAGATTAGATGAGAAATTTCAAAGCATCATGGTATCTAAGTAACAACATGCAGAAGTTTATAGCCATTTTGCACTTTGGACCCTTAAGGGATCGATCCAGTTGAAAGTAGCTCAGAGAGATTCCAGGTGTTTGGGTGCAAAAGAGGACCATGTGTAACGTAAAACTACCTATTCAAATGCATTGGAATATTTTTTTTGGTCACATGAGTTAAATAATGAAAGTTGCACCACTTTGCAACTTTCAACTACTTGCATTTGACAACTTTTTCCCCAAGTGAAAACACGCCACCACAGGAAAATTACTCTGAGATAGAAAAAACTGAGAGAGGTTATCGTATAGGATCCCAATGCAATCTCATAAGATTAGATGATAATTTTCTAAGCAACATGGTATCTGAGTAATGATATGTTGAAGTTTACAACCATTTTGCACTTTGGACCCTTAATAGACTGATCCGATTAAACATAGCTCAGAGCGATTCTGTGTGTTTGCGTGTCAAAGAGGACCATGCCTAGCTTAAAAATACCTATTCAGATGCGTTGGAATAGTCTATTTTGGTCACACGAGTTGTAGAATGGAAGTTACACCACTTTGCAACTTTCAGCTACTTGCATTTGACAACTTTTTCCCCAAGTGAAAACTCGCCACCACGGAAAAATTCCTCTGAGATAGAAAAAATCGAGAGAGTTTATTATAGAGGGGCCCAACTCAATCCTATAGGATTAGATGAGAATTTTTTAAGTGTCACGGTATCCGAGTAACAACATGCTAAATTTTACAACCATTTTGCACTTTGGACCCTTAAGGGATTGATCCGATTGAACGTAGCTCGAAGCGATTCCGCATGTTTGGGTGTGAAAGAGGACCATTCCTAACATAAACATACCTATTTGGACGTGTTGGAACAATCTGTTTGGTCACATGAGCCACAGAATGAAATTTGCACCACTTTACAACTTTCAACTACTTGCATTTGACAACTTTTTCCCCAAGTGAAAACTCGCCACCACGAGAAAGTGTCTCCAAGATAGAAAAAACTTAGAGAGGTTATTGTAGAGGGTTCCAACAAAATCCCATAAGATTAGATGATAAGTTTCTAAGCATCATGGTATCTGAGTAACAACATGCTGAAGTTTACAACCATTTTGCACTTTGGACCCTTAAGGGATCGATCTAGTTGAACGTAGCTCGAAGCGATTCCACGTGTTTGTGTGTGAAAGAGGACCATGCCTAGAATAAAATTACCTATTCGGACACATTGGAATAGTCTCTTTGGTCACACGATCTGCAGAATGAAAGTTGCACCACTTTGCAACTTTCAACTACTTGCATTTGACAACTTTTTCCCCAAGTCAAAATTCACCACCACAAAAAAAATCCTATGAGATAGAAAAAACTGAGAGAGGTTATTGTAGAGGGCCCCAACATGATCTCATAGAATCAAATGAGAATTTTCTAGGCATCATGGTATCCAAGTAACAACATGGTGAATTTTGCAGCCATTTTGCCTTTTGGACCCTTAGGGAATTGATCTGGTTGAATGTAGCTCAAAGCAATTCCATGTGTTTGGGTGCAAAAGAGGACCATGCCTAACATAAAAATACCTATTTGGATGCATTGGAATAGTATTGGTCACACAAGCTGTAGAAAAAAAGTTGCACCACTTTGCAACTTTGCACTGCTTGCATTTGACACTTTTTCCATCAAGTGAAAACTAGACACCACGGGAAAACCACTCTGAGATAAGAAAAACCAAGAGAGATTATTGTAGAGGGGCCTAACATGATCTCATAGGTTTAGATGAATATTTTTAAGTGCCACGGATTTTGAGTAATACCCCATCAAATATTTCTATCCTTTTGCACTTTGGACCTTTAAGGAATCGAGTCGGTTGAACGTAGCTCAGAGAGATTGTGGTCTATTTTCGATGGAATTAGGTGGGAAGCATACTTAAATCCATTTTAGTTTTTGTTTGGTTGGATTTCAAGTGATTTTGTGCATTTTAGAAGCCAATTACTGAGGGTCGGTCTATATACCCTATTTTAAGAGAATCTTTTAGGTACTTTGTTTTACTGAGGTGTCTTAAGAGGTTCGGTCTGTATGTCAATAAATGATTGCCTAACTTGTGAATGAAGAGGGATTTTGGGTTTTTTATGTTAGAGGGCTTACCAAACCCTAAAATTGGAGGAATTGGTGGTTTGGTAGACTGGTTAATGATACCCATTGGTGGTTTGTGTGTGATAGGAAGAATTAAGGGGGGTTGCTTGTTTTGTGAAAGTTGATCCAAAAGAGTCTTATGAGGGTTTGATGTATGTTGAAGAATCCTTAAAAGTGTTCCTAAAATGGTGGTTTGTTTCAAAGTTTGTTAAGGAATTCTGAGAGTTAAGGTGGGAAAAATAGGTCTACAGATCTACAAGAGTGACTAGGTGCAAAGTTGAAAATAAGCCAAGATTGAGTTTTCAGGGAAGGAAAGAGGTTGGAATCCTTTTATATTGTGGAAGTGAGTTGATTGCCTCCCTTTATTTCTATCAAAATCACTTCCTACCAGACTCACTTCCTATTAGAATCACTTCAAGTTTACATTTTTTTGCACTTTTTTCACATTGACAACTTTTCATTTTTTTCAATTTTACATCATTTTGACAAATATGCAACATTAACTCCAAAATGACCCCAAAACCAACTAACATGACTTATTACATTTTAAATTGGTCTAATATGAACTTATTCAAATAAAAAAACTCAAAACACAAAACTAACTTAAGACTTCCATAAACCAAATTTTCTCAATAACCTTGGTGCCCCTGCACCAAATTTCATTATTTCAGTAAATATCATTACAATGCCTTAAGTAGTCTGTTCTCATAGATATTTTAAAATGTCACTCATAAATTTGAGATTCTCTTATAATGTCTACATCATAAGTTCTCATTATGAGGTTAACATCAAATGAGTAACTTGAGATTCCCTTGCAAAGCTTCACACACTCATTTATAATGGCTTCAAATCAGCATTGAGATTTCTCAAGATCATCAAAATAAGGATGTTGCATTTCTATTTTGGATGAGATTCTCTTCGATGACTCATAAATCAACATTTTCTACGAGGAGAGACCAATCAATTTTTAGTAGTTTACTTACAGATACGTAAAGTAAAATAAGAAAAAGAAAGAGCATCCAAAATGGAAATGAAATGAAAATAGATGGAACACACTTACAAATAAACATGGAAGTCTCTCAACTTAGTCACTCCTGGTCATACATCTTCACTGGGAGTTCCAAGGTACCTATTGCACACAACACCTCTCATGAATAGAATATCTTGAAATTCGAGATGCTCTTGTAATGTCTACATCATAGGTGCTCATGATAAGGTTAACTTCAAATGAATAACTTGAAATTACTTCACCAAGCTTCGCACACACTTTTTTAATGGCTTAAAATCAGAATTGAGATTTATCAAGATCATCAAAATAATGATGTTGCATTTATTTTCTAGAAGAGATTCTCTTGGATGGCTCATAAATCTGCATTTCCTGCAAGGGGACACCAATCAATGTTTAGCAGGTTACTTAAAAATAGGCAAAGCAAAAGAAGATAATAGAATTGGCATAAAAAAAATTAATGTGCATACAAGTATAAAATTAATAAGAGCCAATGTGCATATACATACAAATTAATCCAACAAACCATCCGAGTCTACTCTACTCTTTATTATGTCAAGTATTGCCTCATGGTCAGACTCACGGACCTTCCACAAGGTCTTGTTCAAAGGTATACCCCCATATTTGGTCAAACAAACATTGGATGCCATGACAAGGTTCGAGTAATGAAGAATCTTACGATGCGTGTGAAAGTCCTGAAACAACCAATGTTTAACACCCTTATGTGGGTACCTTCTAAGCCACATTTCAATAACCACAACTGAGCTTGTAGGGTATTCAATTTTTTCTCCATCTATAACTAGGGCCTCCAATTTATTTTTGGCCTCAACACAATGACACAAGTAATAGTTTGTTTCCTCACTGTTCTCTTCATCTCCAATAACTGCATAAACATGCCCTACATTGATATGTGCAACAAATCTCTTGAAATTAGTCAACATTACGAATACACTACAAAGTAAGATAACAATATGGAATTTCAACAACTAAGCAAGTAAATATATCACTTGGTTGAACTAGATCTGATATGTGGTCAAATTCGTTCGATGATTCCATCTGTGTCAGTTACAATGCATTCAGAGGGTGATACATGTGAAGTGGGCTAAGATAACTTGTCAACCATTTTTCAACCCACTCCCTTGACTCACAATCATTCCAGTCTTGCATTGTACATGAAAAACAAAAGCATACCATCTTTCGTGTATCAATACTCCATGAACCTTCATTTGAGCTAAGGAAAGAGTGTAGCTCACTCAATTCTAATAGTGTACAATAGTCCTCATATGGTGCAATGTTAGTATCTTCCATCAACCAAAAAATATATGAACTAAAGATGTACCTTCATTACCTGGGCCCATCAAAGTATTACACCACTCGATGATTGATCTTGCATCTGTCAACTTTGCACTGTCTTTATACTTTAACTCTTCTCATGCTAATGCTCTTTTCATGCATGCTCTTGCACCATCATGCTCCCCCTTTCCATGCTTGGCCTCACAAAAGTTCCACATATGTTGAACACTTGTAATGACATGCATCCTGCACAACCAATAGAACATACACGATTTCTTGAACTATGTTGCACAGTTATTTGACCATATTATATGCCAACCGTATACTATGCCCCTCTGAGCCAAACCACTGTAGAAAATTTGGAAGCAACCTTGCACGAACTCTAGAGAATGTGTGTGATCATCACTAATGTAAAATTGGTACTCCCTCAATACGTTCCTTTGGTCCTTTGTACTATCAGATGCATGAATGAACGGTATGTGCATAAATATCAAAACCTGTGTGGAGTTTTAATACTGTGACTACACCTCACGATGTGGCTGTAGAGTGTAGTTCTCTGCAAAGTAAACCACTGATACTATGCTACCAACTAGAAAGGTACCCTTGCATAGCTTTAATTGCATGTCCAACCATCGGGCTCTATGGGTATGCATTGCATACTCAGATAGTATATTTTCACGAAACATGGACATGAACTCATACATTGGAATATTCTCAATAACCAAATCACACCTTTTTTCTTGAGACCCATCTTTTGTAGCATATTCCACTGCTTTATACTTCCCAAAATTTACTATTTTCTATCCCACCTCATCTATGCTTTCCATATGTTGACATACTGGCATACGCTAGAAACCACCACAATGCTCACATGAACCATCCAAGAATGTTGTCCTGTAGCGTATCTGGCCATCCTCTATTTCACATAAATTTTTTGATAAGAAATATCTTGAAGATTTTGGTGGGGATTCTATGCCACAATCCTGCAAAACATCGTTAGTATGCAAATCTAAACATATAGAATGATAAACATCATAATGGTTAGAGAATTCAATATGTAGTCTACAACAAAAATTAGTGCATGTGTGATTTATCTTGACATAAAAAATTTTAAGAATTTCAAAAAATGTTTGAAAAATACTAATTTGAGGATAATCATTTTGAAATTTATGAAAAAATTGGGTTTGAGTCATATCTAAAAAATGCTTTGGATGTGGCTCATGGTTCTAACTACCAATTCTCCTTCTTACCACATCCCTTTGATTTGGAGATGGCCTTGTTTTATTATTCCAATACTATTCAATTAGTATTCTCAAGGCTTCAACAGCTTCTTTATCTTTTTGTAGCAGTCTCCCCGAGAATTTCCATAATTCATTTGAATCGGTGCCCTCAATTCTTTGCCACCTTTGAACGAATTTTGATAAAAAAAATCTACTAATTCTCATTTATTCACTCATCTTAATAATGAGACGAGTCTCTTTGTTTGACAACTTACCAAAGTCGATGTAATGACACATCGGGTGAAATTACTATCCTTTGAGTGCGAGGTCCTACCCACACTCTCATAAGAATCCATTATATTATTCACAATAGTGTTTTCACTTGATGCATTCGATGTTCTCAACCCAAGAGTCTTCATGGTGTTTCTATACTTTACACCCCACATCATTTCAAAAAATATTTGACATCTTCTGGTCTCATTTATCCTTTCAAAGAATAATTTCCAAATCTTATCAACATATCTTCTACAAGTGCATGTTGAAATCTTACCTTCCATGTGCTGCAAAATATCCTCATCAATATTAATCAAATACTTTGGCTTTCTACACAATATTCTAGGTGGTGTTCTCTTAGGTACATACATCTCAACACTAGGAATTTCATCAATATTTAATTGAGGTTGGCTAGATTGCATACCTTTGATCAAGGGTGGAGTAGAAGACATACCTTGAGGTTCATGTGGGGATGATGGCATACCTTCTTCGTCAAATCCGAGTGATGATGTACTCTCCACTTGAGATGTGTTGGATGGTGTCCAATAATATTCACTTGTAGTAGATGGTGTCCCTCCATAATCACTTGTGGTAGATGGTGTCCCTCCATATTCACTTGTGGTAGATTGTGTTCCTCCATATTCACTTGTGGTAGATGGTTTCCCTCCATGTTCGCTTTTGCTTAATGATGTCCCTTCATATTCACTTTTTGTAAAGGGTGTGTCTCCAACCACAGTATCCAAATCTATCTTACCATGATGCTTTCGTATTTGTGCCTTTTGTGCTACCAATTCCTTTTCTTTTTTTGACAGTTGAGGTTCCTCTTCAATTGGATTTTTTTCATCAATCATTTCCAATTTCTTATTTTCATGATATGTTGCCACCCGATCTCTCTCCTTTTGTTTGAAGGTTTCATACTCTTCGTCTGTTAGTTTCTTCCTTGTTCGTTTCTTTGGCATGGCAGATAATTTTACCTATAGCATGCTAATGAGATGAATATTAGTTCCTAAAAAATGTATCCATTCAAATAAATCAAATTATATGTCATTCAAGGCTTCATAAAAAATACTTACAATCATCTTGTACAAGAGTATTTCTAGCATAGACAAAGGTCACATGATTTTTTTCAATGGAATGCCTTAAAGAGATGTGGTAATGTGGCATGCCATGATTGCAAGATAGGCTCAAAATGGAAGTATGGACAAGCCATGTGGTATGCACATACATAATAAAGGATTGAGAAATGATGTTTTATTTTACTTCCTTAGAACTTATGTCATATATATGTGTATACAAAATGTGGAAGCATACATGGTGCAGGAGCACCATTGAATGTAAATTGGCCCATTCCACTCACTTTGATTACTTTAATTGGTGGAATGGGTCAGCATCATCAATAAATAGGTGAGGGAATGTTGTTTGTGTGCAGGGGAGGTCTTAAAGGGTGTTGGGCATGAAGCCCTAGAGTGAAATTTTGAGTTTTCCATGAGATTTTGAGTGGTTTTGATATGCTAAAGTGTGTTTTGTGTTGGGGAAGAGTGGTTTCTTGTTGAATTTATTTTTTTCATGCCATTTTAGACCTATTTGAAGTATTCATAAGATTGTGTGAGGGTTGGATGAGTGTTTTTCAATAAACCCCTAGTTTCTTGGGTAAAAAGGAGGGTTTTGTGATTTGACACTTTGGTGAGTGATTTTCTGAAAAAAATGGTGGAATCCTTGGTTTGATAACATATAGAATACTTCCCAATGTATTTTTGTGTTTTGTAAAATGATTTAAGATAAGGTCCTTTGTAAAAGATGCCTAATTTGATGCCTAGTTGGTGTAGAAATCTAGTTTTCATGAAGTTGTAACAAAGAAGCCTAGTATGGCTTGTTGATATGTTATTGTGTACCTTGTTGGTACTTTGAGAAGGGTTAGGTCTTATTCTAAGAAGACATTCTCTAAAATATATACTTGGTTTAGTGAGTTAACTATGCTACAAGGATGACTGTTGAATTGGTGAAAGTGAAGAATTTTATGAATTGTTAATTGTGAATTGTTGTTGTTTCTTGATTTTGTGTTGAGTTGTGTTACAGGACCTCCCCTAATTTCATCAATACACAAGGTAAGTCAATTGTTAAATAACAAAATTCCTCAAAGAGATGTGGTTTTGGTACACTAGGGGGGTTTTAGAGTCTAAGAAGGTTCATTATGACTAATCCAAGATCTAGGCTTTGTAGTTTAATGGAGTAGGTTAGTTTTAGGTTGTGTACCTTGTGTGCATGTTTTTTTGTGCAGGGGAAAACAAGAATCAATCGTTTGGTTATTGTCCTCTCAAGAAATACAAAAATTTTCCAATGAAAATGGATGGTTACAAGTTGGTGATTGAGGAAAGAGCGTTCAGTGAGACTATAATTTTGTTCCTAAAGCATGGGTAAATATTTATAAATGTGTTTCAAGCAATGGCAGAGCATGTGAAGATTTGGAGTATTCTTTTATAATAAACCCGCATTTGGAAAGCTTGTTTGGGAGCATAAAGTAAGGGTTTTGTTAAACAAAATTTATTTGAGCCTTTCCATTCCTAAAATTGGTTGAATCTAGTGTTTTCTGACCTGGCTAAATACTGTTTAGAGTTATTAGGTGTTTTGGTGGTGATTTTAAGATACTTCATTTGTAAATTTGGCCTAATTTGAGGCTTATTCCAGCATTCAGTCAAGTTTTTTGATGTTTGTTTCAAAACAAGTTTAACTGAAATTAAGGTATGTTAATGTATGTCAAAATGGGATTTAGATTGTGCCTTTAGGTTTTAAAGATACAAAATGAATGAAGATGGATCACTTGATTTAAGGGTTTGGTGACCTTCTTGTAATAGGGTGGATAGTTTGCTACAAGGAGTGAATTTGATAAAATAGTGAAAAGGTTGATTGTTTATGTTTGGAAATTTTTTAAAATATTTTGGAAAATATGTCTCAATGCTTGGTAGAAGTTAGAAAGGCTAAAATGTGGAATTTGTTGTTTTGAGGAAAGTTGACTCCTTGTGAAAAATGATGTTATAACTGCAAGAATTAAAGAACCTGATGGATCAGTGGTTTGTGAATGTGTATTTGGTTTATTTCAATCAATAACATGTTGATTATAGTGTCTTGGATGTCCGGATAAAGGTTGGTAGCAAGAATCCATGATTTGTTGTTATTTTGCCATGTAAGTTGCATTGAAGAGTGAATTAGTGAATCATGAAGGAATTGAATGGTTCTGAGTTTCTAATTAGGTTTATGCTATGTTACAATGAATTTTATGATGGTTAATCTATTTTTGAGTCTAACAAAGAGTTGGAGCCAAGTTCTAATGTTATGTGGAAATATGAAATCAAGTGAAATTGAAGGATTTTGATGAAAAGATGACTGAGTTTATTGGTTGATCTTCTCCAATTTAAGTTAGGGTCAGAAGTACCCTTGATGATTTGTGGATCCTGGTAGATGCTTTGCATCAGGTTTTAAAATGTAATTGGCAAGTGTATATAATTGTGTAATTTAAAATGTGCATTGACAACCTAAATTTATAATGACAAACAAACAATGATCAACATGGAATATGAAAAATTAAAAAAATGAAAGCAAGCCATAATAGACTGAAAGAAAATGTGTAAAGACTTCACATACCTAAAAAAATAGAGCTTCAAATGGAGGAGTTCAACCCAATTATGTAGCCTTTGATTCTTCTTTCTTCAAACTCCTCAACAATTTGACTTTTTCAAAAGCTTGTTCCCCTCCAAACTTCAATTGTATATCACTTTTGAATGGAATTCAGACTTGAACTAATATTATATGCCTTTCAATGTGAAAAATATGCCATTTCATGCAAAGGTGGTGGAAAGATCAGGAAAAAGGTGGTGGAATATGAAAAATATGTACGCACACTTCACAACATCATCACAAAGCATCTTTTTATCATCACACGTGCAAAACCAAGAGAATATGAAGAATGTGGGCCTTGAAATCATGAGTATATTGAGTTTTGTTACCATTCTTAGTGCAAGACAAAACGTACTCATGTTATAACGCGCTTACATTATAACGTGCTCACGTTATAATGTGCTCACATTATAACACGCTCACATTATAACGCGCTCATGTTATAACACGCTCACATTATAATGTGCTCACGTTATAACGCACTCACATTATAATGTGCTCACTTTCTAACATGATCATGTTATAACACACTCACGTTATAACATACTCACATTATAACATTCTCATGTTATAATGTGCTCATGTTATAACATGCTCACGTTATAACGCACTCACGTTATAAAGTGCTCACGTTATAACGTGCTCACGTTATAAAGTGCTCACGTTATAACACGCTCACGTATAACGCGCTCACGTATAACGCGCTCACGTATAACGCGCTCACGTTAAACGCGCTCACGTTATAACGCGCTCACATTATAATGTGCTCACATTATAATGTGCTCACATTATAATGTGCTCACATTATAATGTGCTCACATTATAATGTGCTCACATTATAATGTGCTCACGTTATAACGCACTCACGTTATAACGTGCTCACGTTATAACGTGCTCACGTTATAATGTGCTCACGTTATAACGTGCTCATGTTATAATGTGCTCACGTTATAACTTGCTCATGTTATAACGTGCTCACATTATAACTCGCTCACGTTATAACACGCTCACCTTATAACACGCTCATGTTATAACATGAGCATGTTATTTCTTGCTAAAACGGCTATATCTATACTTCTTCAAAACACGCTCGCATTATGTGAAAGATGATTTTTTTAATAGATTTATTTTCTCTCTCTCTTTTTCTATACCCTCTACCCTAATTCTATATCTCTCCCTATACCCTTATAGTAGAGGAGATAGAGGTGAGTGTGTGTGTGTGTGTGTGTGTGTGTGTGAGAGAGAGAGAGAGAGGTAGAGGGGGGGAGAGGAGAGATACATAGTAGAGAGGGAGGGGGAGTTGAGGGTTTAAGGGTTTAAGGGCTTAGGGTTAAGGGTAGAGGGTTAAGAGTTTACGGTTTAAGGGTAGAGGGTGTAGGATTGAGAGAGGGAGAGAGGGAGAGTGCGAGGGAGAGGGAGAGTGGGAGAGAGGGAGAGAGGAGGATAAAGAGGGAGAGAGGGGGAGAAAGAGGGAGAGGGGGTAGGACAAAGAGATTTGAGAGAGAGAGAGGGAGTGGGAGAGAGATAGAGGGTAGAGGGTTAAGAAATAAGGGTTTAAGGGTTAAGGGTTGAGGATAGAGGGGAGAGAGATAGGAGTGAGAGAGAGAGAGAGACCTGAGAGATAGAGAGGGGGTAGGAGGGAGAGTATCAACCCTTAAACCCTCTACCCTCTACCCTATCGAGATTATTTTCCCCTACCATTTATTGACCAGGTTCTGGACAACTTGGCTGGAAGGAAATATTTCTCCTTTCTATATGGATTTAGTGGTTACAATCAGATACAAGTTTCCCTAGAATACCAAGACAAGACCATGTTTACTTGCTCGTGGGGCACATTTGCATACCAAGTGCTTCCCTTTGGACTTTGTAATGCTCCAACGACTTTTCAGAGAGCCGTTCTCGCTATATTTTCTGCTCTCATTAATGACTGTGTAGAGGTCTACATGGACAACTTTACAGTCTATGGGTCAACATATGATGAAGCTCTTTAGAACCTAAATCGATTTTTACAAGTTTGTGAGGAAAATAGACTATCCCTTAGCCATGAAAAATGTTTAATAATGGTAGAACAAGGAATAGTCTTGGGTCATCATATTTCCTTTGAGGGAATAAAGGTCGACACCAAGAAAATTGAAGTCATCCAACAGTTGAATATCCCTCAAACAAAAATAGATGTTCAAAGTTTTCTTGGACATGATGGTTACTACAAAAGGTTCATAAAAGGATTCAGTAAAATAGCAGCTCCTATGTTCTTTCTTTTACAAAAAGAAGTAGAGTTTGTTTGGACGCCCGAGTGTCAGCTATCATTTGAAACCATTAAGGAAAAAATTATCTTTGTTCCCGTTCTGCAAGGACCAAATTGGAGTATTCCCTTCCGCATTTATGCAAATGCTTCTGATGATGCTATTGGTGCAATTATAGGACAAGAAGATGAGAATGGGGGTAAATATGCCATATATTTTATCAGTAAAAATCTTACTTCTGTAGAAAGGAACTATACAACAACAAAACAATAATTCCTAGTTGTTGTTCACTCTATTAAAAAAAAATTCCATTGTATTATAGGATATAAGGTTACAATTTATACGGACCATTCAACTGTAAAATACCTAATGAACAACAACAACATCCTAGTTGGGTTTGAACCTTGATGGCAAGAACAACAACACCACAACTTAACCATCACAATATGCCACTATTGGCTTCCAAGTACAATACCCTAGTGGGGTTTGAACCTTGATGGCAAGAAAAACAACACCATAGCTTAACCATCACAATATAAACATTCAACAACAACACCTAGTGGGGTTTGTGCAGGGAAAAGAATGTGGATCTACTAACCCATCAGTGCGGAAAACATTCCCTTAACGCCAATACAACAGGGGAGAGAAGAAAAAATTGATTCTAATAGCTTCTAAAACTACTTGAGATGAATACAACCAATAAAAGAAATAATAGAAGAACGAAGTAATCACAGATTGACAAAGAGATTTTAGGTGGGAAAACCCTTGCAGGTAAAAAACCTACCACACAAAGCCAAGACTATTGTATTATAGTATTGAAACAAATACATACAATTTCCAGTCTTCTCTATATAGCTTACAAGTGCCCAGAGAGATTTGGATTCACTGTTACAAAGTTTTCACAACATATAGATCGAATCACCTCTCTTCAAGAACACACGTTCTTTCCTTTCTTTTTTCTCTTCAACCCGCGACTTCAAAACTTGCTCTGCAACTTGACTTAACTTCAACTTAACTCATGAGAAATAGCATATCTCTCACCCATATGTAGCCAACTCAAAAGAGTCCTACACAATAATGAAGTCCATCCTTAAATCACGCATCTGGTTGGATTTGACAGATTTCCCTGCAACGAGCCGACTTTGCATTCAAAGCCATTACTCAAAATGGTTGAGTTCGCCACCCTTTGTTGACAATGCAATTGCCACAATAACTATTTTGGTTTTCGTCCAATCACTATTCAGATAGGTGCCACGCGTCCAAGGCCCATTGGCAATCGTAGCTGAAAGAACTACCAAAATGATCAAATAGACACCGAGCGTGTCCGAGACTTCCAAGTCATTCTAACATTGCCAGAGCCGAAGTCGGAACAGGAGTCGAAATAGGACTCCACCGAAATTACAGGTTCAGGAACCATTTCAGTTCTGCGTCCGCCCATGGCAAAGAGGAACTCACCAGATATAGTTCTGATCGGGGTAAGTCAACCCGAGGTCAAACAAAGTCGGGAACACAAAAGACCAGAGTCGGAGATGCTGTTGGAACAGGAACAGAAAACAGGACTTCAAAAAAGTCCAAGATCAGGAAACAAACTGATTCCGGTTCCGCCTCTGCCAACTGCAAGAAATAACAATCCAGAACATGGACAAGGTGAAGGAAAACACCCGAGGAGAATCCAAACATCCAGAAGAACCAGATTGCAAAAGCAAGAGTCTGACTCAGAGTCAGAACAAAAACTGAAACATGAACCTGGCAAACGGACATTGCCAAATTCCAAAATTGGTTTCGCCTCCGCCAGAACTAGCAAAACGAAGCAAGAAGAACAAATGGTAGGAAGCGGAGTCAGAGACGGAATCGGAACAAAAACCCAGAACTTAGGCAAACGAAACAATGCCAAGTTCCAAACCCGGTTCCGCCTCCGCCAGAAACTATGAAGCGAAACTAAGAGTCCAGACAGAGGGAAGCGGAGCCAGAGACGAAGAGGGAATAGAAAACCCAAAACTAGGCAAATGGAACAATGCCAAGTTCCATTCAGGTTCCACCTCCGGTAGAACTTGCAAACAACACAAAATCACCAAGGCATGAAAACAAGGACTTCAAGCTGGAAGTTGAGACATAATTTCTCAACAGTTTGAACCTTGATGGCAAGAACAACAACACCACAACTTAACCATCACAATATGCCACTATTGGCTTCCAAGTACAACACCCTAGTGGGGTTTGAACCTTGATGGCAAGAACAACAACACCACAGCTTAACCATCACAATATAAACATTCAACAACAACACCCTAGTGGGGTTTGAACCTTGATGGCAAGAACAACAACACCACAACTTAACCATCACAATATGCCACTATTGGATTCAAGTACACATTTTTGGTGTCATATCTCAACTAGTTTTATTTTTGTCCTATCTCTTAGCCAAAATTATTCTTTTTATATTATGTTTTTTTTTTGTTTTTTTCACATATTTGTCTATTGCAAGATGACAACTACAATTCCTAAAAGAGTCATTTCCCTTTACTCATTTATTTCACATAAGAGGATGTAACAAGATTGGGCTTCTTACTAGCAAATAATTATACAAAATAATAACTAGTTCAAAAATATAACCAACAAATGTAGTTGAGAAAATCCCACAGTTTAATAGGTGTGATGAATCCTTTGGTGTTACTATTTTGAATATACCATTTTAGCTTTTTTTCATATTAAAGGATTGAACACCCCTAATACATCTTGGGAATATTTTGGGCAGTTCTTTAGTAAAATAGATTTCATAAGAGACCACCAACTTGATCATGAGTTGATAAATTTGACTTAACAAAATGTCGACATGATAAAAAAATCATCTAAGTTTCAATTTATGAAGACTTAACTTGAAGATTGGAAACAAAAGCTTTGTGTTAGTTTTATAAAAAATAAGAAATTCTTAATCTATATTTGCCTCCACCTTCCTTTCTATTAAACATTCATTAGATAAAACTTTCAAAATGCCTAGAATTATAATTATTGGTAGAATTTTATAAGCATGTTGACACTAGAAATCTTGGAAGAGTACATTATTTTTGTTCAATAACCTAAAATGATAAAAATTTCCACACATTCCACAGATTAGACTCTTTTAATCCCAAATCCACTCTTATAGATAGGAAGAGTTATAAAAAGTGTAACTTTAATCCACTCGTATAGATAGGAAGCATTATAAAATGTGTGACTTTTATGGAAAATAGGAATATACTTAGAATATGACTATTTCCTTAAGAAGTTAGAGGCCTTAATAAAGAATATTAAGAAAACACAACCTTAGTGTTACCATTCCTCCTTCGTAATCCACTTCTTTAAGTAAAATAAAGGTAAAGTCCTCTTAGCTAGAGTTTATTCATTGAGAGGAATAACATAGGAAACATAATGGACTATTAATCTAGGAGCTTCCTACCATATTTCTAATAATGATGAATTATTCTCTTTTATAGAGAAATGCAATGCTAGGCAATTTTTTTGTGGGTAATGATCTATCACTGGAAGTCATGTGGCAAGGCATCATTAAATTGAATGATGGATAATTTGATCATATATTTTATACTCCAAAATTATTATTTGACTTACTTTCTATCTACCAATCACACATTTTGAATCAAATAAATTAGTTAAGTTTCTTCTTGATTTATTGGTGGTCTAAGGACCGTGAAAATGATTCAATCATTATTACAATAGGTCTAGTTTATTATAGTACTCACTTGTAGATTTTTCATATTTTTAACTTGAGATTTGCATCAATGTACTTGTAGTTGACTCAAATTATTTTAATAAAATTTGGCATGAGAAATTTGGTCATTTGAACCACCATTATCTTGAATATATTAGTAAGTGTAATATGATCACTAAACTCCTACATGTCGCTTTCATATATAGTGTTTTCTAAGTTTGTGTTCTTGGAAAGAATATAGGGACGAAGAATGGCATAGGGAAAACATGATCTAAATTAGATCTCCAATTTGTTCATGATAACATTTGAGGACTTAAATCATCATTGTCCAATAAAATATTTAGATAGTTTTTTGTATATGTATATACTTCTAGTGATGAATTTTCTTAAATATGACATATTTATTTCCTAAGGCACAACAATAAGGATTTTCAACAATTTATGAAATTTAAATCCCTATTGGAAAAGCAATCTTCAAAATCCATAAGAGTACTTAGGATACATAAATTTGAAAAATATGTAAATTGTGGGTGATGATCTACATGTATTGAACATGGAATATTAATGAAATACAATATCTAAAAATAATGGGGTTATTGAAAGGAAAAATCACACTTTTAAAAGAAATAGAAAACCACATGATTAATGACTTGGATTTAGAGCTTTGAAAAATATCCATCAATTGTACTTGATCCATTCAAAACTACACATCTCACTTGGCATAAAATGAAAATTTCAAAGAAATCTTGGATTGGGAGGAAATATTTGGTTCATAATCTTGAGATTGTTCGAGTGTAATGCTTTGGTACATGTTACCAAGGAAAATCACAAGGAAATGTTAAAGAAAATAATTTTTTATTTTTAATGGCTACTCAGAAGGCTTCAAGGGGTAGAGATTGGTTGAGCTTGGCACATGTAACTTGGTTATTGTTAGAAGTATTTCATTTGATTTATTCAAATTCTTAATTAAATAGTATATAGATCCTTTCTATCATCCAACACACTTCATCCAATATATTTGAAAACTTTGTGCATTTTGACGATTTTGATTTTGAAGATGATAATCCTCCTCTATCACTCTCACCCCTGCAAATAACTCCTCGTCTCCTTCTAAAACGGGATCTAAAAATTTAAACAAGAGGTTAGGTATCTTGCAAGTGATCAATCCAAAAGAGTGTTTCTAGAGATTGTATTTATTTCATGGTGATAACATGTACTTTGGAAAAATAGAGTGAGATAAAATAATATAGGATGAATGTTCTTTTTTTATAAAGAATTTTTAATGCTAATCAAGTTAGTAGCCTATGTTTATTGTAAATGGAAGCATTGTGTCTAGGTACAAATTTTTATCAATTATAAATGGATTATTTCAAGTCAAAGGAGTTAATGATTTAAAAATATTAGTGTCTATAACCTGCTCCAAATGGTTAAAATTCTACAAGTAACACTATTAAAGAGGGAGATTCAAATCTTTTCCAAGATGCAAGTTCCTATTATGTTATGTTAGCATCTTATCTCTCATATTATTCCACAATCTCTTTCTCAATTTTTGTATATCATATTGTTGGAAGATTATATGTATATGCAAATCCCTTAACTATTAGGTTTGATCGACTAACTTATTTTGTGTAGATAGGAATGGGGACTGCTTTGGGAACACTATGTGGACAACCCTATGGTGCTAGTAGAGAACACATGCTAGGAGTATACATGCAACGCTCTTGGATTGTGCTCATTGGTTTTGCAATGGAAATTTTACCCATCTATATCTTTACCACACCTCTACTAAAACTCCTTGGCCAACCCGATGATATTACAGAGCTATCAGCCAAAGTATCTTTGTGGTGTATTCCAATGCATTTCTCATTTGTGTTTTATTTCACTTTTAATAGGTTTTTGTAGTCACAATCCAATAATTTCATAACTGCATGGTCATCAATACTTGGGGTAATTTTCAACATTGTACTATGTTGGTTGCTCGTCTCAAAATGGAGTATGGGCCTTGGTGGTGCACTTATTTCCCTAAATGTAGCATGGTGGACACCTATCATTATTCAATATGTGTATATTACATGTGGGTGGTGCCCAAATGTATGGAAAGGATATTCAATGGAATCATTTGAAGATATTTGGCCCTTTCTTAAGCTATCAATAGCATCTAGTGTTATGTTATGGTTAGATTTTACTTTTCCAAAAACTTTATTAGTTTAACATGCACAAGTGTTAGTATAGGAGTTGAATCATTTCAAATTATTTCATTACATAAAAATTAAAATTGATTATAGATTATTTTATTTGTCTCAACAGCTTGGAGATTTGGTATTACAGAGTATTGGTTCTCCTGACAGGAAATCTAAAAAATGTTGAAGTTGTAGTCGATTCTCTCTCCATTTGCTAAGAAAATTACCCTTTTTTATAAATTTTATCCTCGCAAACATACATATTTAAATAATAATTTAAATTAGTGAATGTACCTTCCACATAAATCTATATTATAATAATAAAATAAAATCTTCTCACTTCTTTTCTTTCTCCGCATCATCTTACTTAAGAGCACCTATACAATAAATTAATTTAAGAATAGAAAATTCCAAATAATTTTATGTTGGAACTTTTTTAGAATGATACTAAACTAATCTTAGTTCTATGGATCTAACTAATAAATTGTGGTGGAAATAGAAATTTCAAATAATTTAAAGTTGAAGATAAATTTTTTGAAGTATATTAAATGAATTCTACTTTGTAATATATTAATTATTTTTCTTAGTATGTAAAGAATGTTTATCAATATATATGTTCTCTTATTTAAATACGAAAATAATTAAGATTTGATAATAAAAAAATGTATTAATGATTGATCAATGTGATCATCTAGAAATACCCCTTCTTTTACTTCTCTTTATATAATTGAATTAAACACTACTATCTAACATTAAAAAGGTGTTAAATGCACCACACCCTCTTCTCTATCTTTATTTTGATCATTTTAAATTTAAGTAGATTTGTAGCATCCATTGTTTAATGTATTTTTATTATATAAAAGTATTTTTATAATAAAAAAGTATATTTCTACATATCTTTTTGAAATTTTATATACAGCCTTCACAATTTTGTTTTTTCGTTCAATTGATATATCAATTAATATGTTAAATTAATAGACATACACCTTTGACATGTAATTTATAATATAATTATAAATTGAAGATGCTCATAAATTAATATTTTCAATGCTAGTTTATTTGTTCTCAATTAAAATTAGATACCCAACATTTTAGTTTTTATATATTTTTTGAGTTGTTAAATCCACATCTTATATCATTCAATTCATGAAAATTATTCTTAATTTAAAATTATATATTTATTTAGGTTATGTTTTAACTTAATTATTATTATGAGATACGGATGCTTTAGGGTTCAACTATGTAATTTTATTTTTTGCATTCATATTTTGGTTTACACTTAGTGATCCATCACTTCTTTCCTCATGTTCATGATGGATCACCAAGTTTGATTTGAATTGTGGATGCTAAGAAAATTATATAGAGTTGAATCCATAAGCATTCAAATATTATTTTCATGGACTATGAAAACTTATGAGTAACACTATTGTTATGCTTTATTAATGCACTTATCTTGTGATTCTTCATATGCAAATTTAAATAATAAATTTGAATCTCAATTTAAATAAATACAAAAGTGCATCCTCTAGTGGGTGATTGTGTTCATAAATTATCTATGCCTTTGTGATCTTGTGAAATTCGACTTATGTTATTTTTTGGTGTAGTTTAAACATCAATTCATGGGAGATGTCTATACCTCTTTCTTTCCTTGCTTCAACTAGGTATACATTTAACTTAAATCAAAATTTTAAACTAACTTTAATTGTTTAATTCTGACATAGAATTACAATTGTAGTGTGAGGGTTGCAAATGAGCTTGGAGGAGGGAGGCCTAGGGGAGCCAAATTTTCAGTCATTGTTGCAATCATTACCTCAATAGTTATAGGACTTGCACTCCTAATGATAATTTTGGCCTTGCATAGCGAGTTCGCTAAGATTTTTACAAGCAGTGTTGACGTACAAAGTGCAGTATATAAATTGGCCATATTGCTAACATTTACAATTTTGTTAAATAGCATTCAACCAGTCCTTATAGGTAAATACTTTACATTTTTATGAGAATTTTTATACATTTATTTAATTTAAATGAATTACATTAATATTGACATCCATGTCCTTAAGTAATAGGTCATAACATGTCTAGTAAGAGCTCACTTATATTAGAAGTATCATATTCCTAAATTATGACTAATGAACTAAGTTGTGAATATAATCATATTTAACTATCTCCTAGAAAAGGAGAAACATCATTTAAAGTAATTCAAATTCAAATTTCTATTTTTTTCCAATAATCTTTTAACTAAATGATTTTCAAGGTATATTTTTGTTGTAACTTATTCTTCTTTTTAAAATCTTCTTTAGGTGTCACTATCGGATTAGGGTGGCAAGTTATTGTAGCCTACATAAACATTATATGCTATTATATAATTGGTGTTCCATTTGGAGCTCTTCTTGGCTATAAATTTCGTTTAGAAGTTAAGGTGAGTAGAAATTTCAAAGTAAAATACTTACACATATATAAATTATTAAGTCCACTTTTTATTTAATTATAAATTTCATTTATTTATAGGGCATTTGGTTGGGAATGATATGTGGAACTGGAGTCCAAACCATTGCATTGATGTTTATTGTATGGCGAACAAATTGTGATATAGAGGTAAGCCACTTGACTAGCATTTTTTGTTATTTTATTCTATTTCTAACTAAGATATACAAATTTTATTCGATTTTTAAACGTTTAAGTTAATTTGTAGGAAATGGAAACCCTTTGATCTTGCCTCTTTTTCTCATTTGTAGGCTAAAACAATTGCAAGTAAAGTGGATCAATGGAGCTCTACTAAAGCCTCCAAAAGAGAAGAAGAAACTTGAATATATGTTAGTTTTCTAACAAAAATGATCTCTTGTTAAAATTCAAACTTTTGTCTTTTAATAAACCAATAAGGCTAGTAGATAAATTTTGTTGCTTCTTTTGGTAGTACATTGAAAATTTGGGAGATGGTTTGGAAGAGAAAAATCATTGACAAGATGAAATTATAAGACATTTAGAAGATAATCAACTTTTTTCTTACAAAAATAAGTATTGTATAGTGAATTGAATTTCAATTGGAAGGGTGTTTTGCATGTACTTCAAATAATTTTGCAAGGAAAATTGCTAAGAAAATAGCTCAAAATTTTAATATATTATTATAATTAAACCGTAAAGATATGGACTTTAAAATAATTTTGATGGGTAAGGTTTTTAATGAAAATAAATATTAAAAATAAATTGATACAATGGCCCATATTTAAATATTTAATATCTAGAAAAGAAATTAGAAGAATATAAAGGAATTGTATTAGTTCCTACTAACATGTATGGTAAAGTGACTCTTAAATATAAAAAAAAATATTTTATAAAAGTTGTTAGGATAAGTGACATTATAATTTCTATTCTAAGTTGATTTATGTGTCTCTACGTTCTTTGGAAAGTGTTCTAGGGGACATGAGGGATACAATATTAATTATTTATTTTCCTATGAAAAATTATAATTGCATTCAAAGAGGTGGACCTTTTATGGTGGCGGCTACACAGCATTTGGGAGGGTATTCCTCTTGGGTGTCCAACTTTGTGAGTGGGCACCACTTTGGTTTGTATGTCCTTGCATGTTATTTGCATGTTTTGCATGCTCTTGCATGGTTGGCCGCCTAGGTTTGCATGGTGGTTCATGCTCTTACATGCAGTCATCAAAGTTGTTGGTGAGTTATGGTCGACTCAAGTTTAACCAATTCTGATTGGCTGTGGATTAGGCACCCATGTGAAGGCCATGCAATTATTCAATATTTATGCCATGTTTAAGGGTTTTCCACTAAGGGGGGCATGTGTTTTTGTAGGTGGTTTTTCTTGTTGTTTTGGAATACCATTTGTGGTATTCTCTCCCACAAAATTTTATGTATTGGAGCCTTTAGATGGTGATTTGTAAGAGTTTGTTTGCAAGTTGTCAGAGAAAAAAAGTGTTGTTGGATTACAGAGAGGATTGTTGTATTGATGTACTTCCTTGAATATTAATACAAACATTGGATCTTTGTTTGGGTGTGGATTTTTTTTCTCGCAAGGGTTTCTCCATGTATATCTTGTTGCAATAAAGTGCTTGGGTTTGTGACATGGCTTAACTGCCTCCAATGGATTCTTAACTGGCAGTTGTATCAGGCATTAATAGGTTGACCTTTTGGTGCAACAACAATTATCTATGCAACACTTGTGTCACTTGTGTTTGATGAATTGTGGTATTGTATATTTTCTTTCATTGTTGCAATTGTCAATCACATAATTTTTCTATGGTAATTTCCTTAATATTTAATTTCAGATTTGCAACCATTTTAATAAGTTCATATCACTACAAGTTATGCCTTTATTTGCCAACATTTGGTATCAGAGCTAACGGTTCTGTTAAGAGAGGGACGCCTTTCTTTTGAGTGTTAAAGGGTTTTTGGTTGTAGTGGGAGCTTTACATTATGGGTTTTGTATATTTATGAAGAAGATTGTAAACCATGGTTTCTACCTCTTTTCTAGATATTGAGAAGTTCAATGGCGCTAGCTACGAGATGTGGAAGTTGAAGATGAAGGATCTGCTTGAATAGAGAGATTAGTGGTTGGTGTTTCAAATGAAAATAAACCAGAATCAACATTTGATGAAGATTGGAAGAAAATGGACAAGAAGGCACAAGGAACCATTTGATTGTGTCTTGCAAATTTTGTCCTCTTAAATGTTTTAAAAGAATCTACCATATTCAAGTTGTGGAGGAGGATAGGTGAAATCTACCAAACTAAAAGACTAACTAATAAGTTGTATCTAAAAATACATTTGTATTCTTTGAAAATGAAGGATGGTGATTCTATTGTAGAACATTTAAATTCTTTTAATATAATTATAAGTCAACTTGCATCAGTAGATGTTAAGATAGAAGAGGAAGATAAATGTATCTTGTTTCTTTGTTCTTTACTTGAATCTTGGGAAAATCTAATTGTTGTCATAAGTGTTGGTGGTACAGAACCGAAGATGGATATTCTTATTGCTATACTTCTTTCAAACAATATGATGATAAAGTCCATGAATGCGGGTTGTAACGCCCTACCACATAACCCTATAGGACAACATACTAACAACACAAAAAAATGGCACTTTTTTTTTTGAAGTGCAATATCTTAAGCATTGCAGAATTTATAATAACTTGCATTTAAAACCTAGGTCCTCTAAGGTTCCATGACTATTCTACTAGATTCCCATTTACTAAACTAAAAATATCTATAAATCATTACATTAAACAAATCCAACTATCAATATGAATTATTCGTATCATGTCATCTATAAAGCAATATAAAATACCAATTAATTAACTGACATATGCATTAATCATCATTTACATTATCCATTGCAAGAGAGAGTATAACATTGCATTTCAAGAGAAAATAACAAGAATGATAAATGTATCTAAACATACATAAAGTTAAGCTATGTCAACTATTTTAGAACATGGTTGCGATCTGACATTTCAAACCGCATTCGGTATCTTGACACCCTAAGAAGTTCCTCAAGATATGATATCTTAGAAGTGACTCCTCAAGATACCTAAACCTTGGGAAGTCACTCCTCAAGATATCAAATCTTAGGAAGTCACTCCTCAAGATATCAAATCTTAGGAAGTCACTCCTCAAGATATCAAATCTTGGGTGCCTCTCGGTCCAAAATGATGCCCTTTATGGTTTAATGGCTATGTATTACTCATCAAAATTAAGACATATATCACCAATTCATATTATCAGAAGAAACATCATTAACCATAACATGTCATCAATAGATACCATTCAAATCAATTTCATTAACTAATATAAATGAGGTACATCACTAACTTTACTAATTACAAGAGAATTTCAACAATGAGTTACATCATTACTCCATTACATCGTTACATAAATAATAGTAATGTCTCCTCGAACACATGTGAGGAAAGTACATCAAAATTATAATGCATGATACAATAGGTTTATGGTATAATACAAGTACATGAAATATAATCCACATGAACTGGAACAAGTGCAGAAGTCTTCATAACCAGGAGTAGTCACCATGAACATGAACCAAGTGAGGGAACCCAATGGAGTACAAGGCACATTCCACCTGACCATGTGGAACCCTAAGGTCCACCCCCCATGCTAGGAGATAGCACTAAGGTCCCACCACAAAATAGTCAAGGGACAAAAGACGACACAAAGGCCAACACGACTCCAATGCACAAGTACAATACAACATCACATGACAATAACACCACTTCCAAAGGCACACAAATTTCAAAGGGAGATAAGAGGCAAAGGAATACTAGGTTTTCATAGGAGGAGTTTCATCACATAGTTTACTATGGGTTACCCTGGAAGATCTTCCTAGGCCTCGACCCCCATCCTAGGTTACCCTAGTAGACTCTACTGATCTTCAACCCCCATACAACCCTATGTGGAATCAGCATACCTCTCATGAGGATGAGGCAGTTGATCTTTCCATTCCAGGCCTTCTCAACTCATCTCGAGCCTAAACAAGCACTTGAGCCATGAGTGAGCATTCACTTATCTTGATTAGTGTGATTACTACCCAACCCCCTAATTTATTTTAGGTTATCTCTTAATTATGAAACTCCCACATGGGTTACTTTGGTGCTACTTTGTGTGTCGACCCCCATTGAGAGTCACTCCCCTACTAACAAATAGGAGACCTAATAAAACCAATAGGGTAAAGCCAACAAGTACAAGAAAGAAAACACCAAAGTACAAGACACGAGCAAGGCATGGTCCATCTCGCTCTCAAATACAATGGTAATAACAAGTATGTAGTGCATGGATAAAGGCTCCCATCCACACATCACAAGTACACTAATACTCACTTCACAAATCAAACACAATGATACCACAAGTAACCTAATGCTCAAACCTCTGGAAGACTCCAGATTTCATAAACACAAAAAGACTACTTTAGAGCAACACTAATACTCCAAAATATTTCAAACCCAAAATCAAACATAATGTTCCAACTAAATGGCAAACAACATTATATTTAAAAAGACATGGGTGTATTCAATTTCTGATCACGAGATCGTTTACTAATCGACTAATTCATATTTGCAAAAGATCTCAACATTCAATATAAAATTATGAGAGGAAAAACCCATTTAAGATTTTATCAATTCATCCATTCCACTAATTTCAGATTTATACTAAATACTCATTTAAACTATAAATCACCCCTCTTTAAACCCAACATTTCCAAGTCCCATTCACAGTAAATCTGGTAATTATAAGGTGAAATATTATTTTCTAATATTGAAACACACCAATAACCCCACTAATTAATACATATTTTATCCACCAAAATAGATATGTATATATATAAATATGTATCTATATAATATATATATAAATACATCCACATCTATCATAATTGAATATCTTAAATAAAACAAAATGTAAGATATATATATATATGTAACGAAATCTTGAATACAAAAATTTCACAAAAAAAATATATATATATATATGTACATTAATCATGAACCAAATTTCATGCAATATTCTATTTCATGTTCATATTGAATATAGAATTCAAGGCATAGCAGTGAATTCAATTGAATACATAATCTCAAAATGTATATATGTATATACATATATATATTCATACATTTATTTTAAATATAATGCCAAACATATATATATTGATCTACAACCATTCAAATTTATTTATATGTTGTTTACAGTGAATTCCCACACAATAATACATTTATATCCTATTGCTTCTCAACATATACCCATATCCATTGATTACTCTTTATCAAACAACGAATATCCAATTTCTATCTCACGAATTTTCTAATCAAAATCAAAGGCAATACAAGTTAGTGATACAATGCATTACACATAGTCATCGATTGCTAGATGATTGTGCTTTCATCGACTAAGGCATAAAAAATTCCACCATGGGGAAGCATCTAGTGATAACGCATGTAGAAGGTGATAACATAAATACAAAAATCGCATGCCAAAACATTTGTATTTCAAATACAGAAATAGTTGAATAGAGTAACCCCTTCACTACACTTTTAGAGAGCTAACAAATAGCTATAATATATCGTTATGCATGAAATGTAGGGAAAAAATAACAACGTCCATCGATTCCAAAGTACCTAAATTTATCAAAGGAATCAAGCCCACAAATGAGCTCTGACTTGCAGGAAGCAAACAAAGGTGTAGGGAAAGAAAGGTATTCAAATGCCACAAGATTCTACAGAATTGACACTAGTAAGGGAGTGACTGAATTAGCAGGGTATTTCAAGAGAGATCAGATAGAAAAGAGCTTGAGAGGCTCATAAATAATGCAATGGTTGCTAGGCACATACAAAATGGGTTTGTTTAAAACTTCAGAGAATCATCAAATAATAATTTATAGATTACACACAAAATGTTTTGTAGAGATATCCCCAGAAATTCCTTCAGAAAATATCTTTTTATAATTTATTTCAATATAAAAAAAATAGAGGCATAATCAAGAAGTAATGAAACCTAATTAAAGTCATTTAGTTGGACTAAAAATTGATGCAGAGCTCGCTAATTCAGATCTATAGCTTCAATTCTCTTCAGAATTTCCACAACATTGCAAAGCCCCAATTCCAAAGCTTCACAAACCCCCAAGAAAAGCTTTCAAGAACCAAAAAAATATTCACGGCAGAGAAAAAAAATTAGTTTTTCCAGAATCACAAAAAGCCCCTTTTTCTTTAGCAATTTCATTAATTTATTAGCTACTTGTATAAACGGGAATTTGCACCCCTAACGCAAATTCCCTTTTACCCCCTTAAACATTACAAAACCTAAGGTGGAGGCTTAATTCCACTTAAGTTTGTTGTCCACATCACACTTGGCACCTATTTTGTGTGTCAGTGGAGGCATTTTTGTCGGGGATGTCCACGCAGCATGCAGACGTCCGCATGGCATGCTTACATCCCTAGCAGATTCTTGCAGTTGGAGATTGCAGAGACGTTACATTTTCGATTAGAAGTCGAAGAGTAACATCCCTCTTCGATTGGCCGACCCGAATATGGTCGTTTTTCATCCTTTCCTTCATATTCTTCATCCATCCATCCATTTTTGGTTTCAGCAGAGTTTAGCAAGACCATTTTGAGAATTCTCTCCACTTAATTCATCCATTTTCAAGCTTTATAGTAGAACTTTTCACTCCATAATAGCAATCCACTACTCCATCACTCCAATAGTGTGAGCACAGGACAAACACCCTGGCAATAGAGGCTTGAGTTCCTCTCACTTTTCTCCTCCACAATCCTTGAGCGCTTTCGACGGAGGTAGTAATCTCCTCTTATCTCTTCTATCACCTTTGGTTGAGTAAGCATGTATTGTTTGTAGTGTCTTTTGTTTACGTAGCTTGTAGTTCCTTCCACTATCTCTATTTCTATAATTGCAAACTTGGCTATTTGCGAAGGTGGAAACACCAAAACGGGGTCTAACTGAGGTAGGCCCCTAAATAGCCCCAACATTCCCCCTTTTTTATGTGTGTTGGTGGAGAGAGCATGGAGCAAGCTAGTGAGAAGGCTGTTGTACGAAATCATATTTTTCACCCTTGTGGTAATATATTTCTTTTATCACATACGTATTTACATCTTGTTCTTCTTAATCTCATTTTGTTGTTCAAGAAACTTATAAACTAGGTTGTTAGTCTACCTTTTAGAGTTTAACCTCGTCTCTCTGGTTTTTTGTTCGTACAAATGCCAGCACGCTTGTGAGACACCAGTGTGCCACGCTATCATCCCAGAACCGCGCTTCTATCCTATGACAAAGAGTTATCTGAGACACATATTTGACCTTAAAAAGTGACTCGTGTAGTCTCCCTTCAACTCTCGGGATTGCAGAGTGGTCGAAGGACACCTAGTCCTCATCATTCTCATTCCTTCTATCCTAAAATTCCTTGAAACTAAGGTAAGTTAGGGCAGCCTTTCTGCTCTTGGCCTTTTGGGACCTAGGGCCTTGTAGTGGTTGGTCCCCATCTCTTACATTTTTGGTGAACCCAAAGTGAACCATTTTGGTTTCGTTCTATGATACTAAAAGTCCCTTTCCTCGTGTTCTAGCATTTTTGTAGGTGTGAGTGTTGTAATAAATTTTCCTTACAACCCAACCTATGACCCCTAGTGGGCGTAGTTGGAAGGTTCTGACGGTGTTGTGTGATGAAACCTTAATTGGGTCACTGGATTATCTCATAAACCTTAGGAAGCTCTGTGGAAGTACTATTAGTGTGCGTAATGGCCTCTTTCTTAAACTAGCCTATTCCCTCTGCGCAGACTGTGAGTAGTGGTACTAGCATAACTTTCACCTTGCAGGACATGCCGATGAGTTTTAAAAGGGATCCATCTCCTCTTTACATTCTTGCAAAGATAAATGGGAATATTGTAGCACGTGTTCTTGTTGATCCGACATCTCAAGTGAATATCATAACTGCGAAGATCATGTTGACTAATGTCTTGCATAAGGATGGATATGACGCACCTGAAAGTACTATCTGCACACACGATAAAATTTTCATACCTCCTATAGGGAGTATTTTCCTATCAATCCTCAGTGGACCTAAATTTGTGAGCCTTAGGTTTGACATCATCCCGGGGTCTGAACTCTTCAGAGTGAAGCTAGGTATCCCCTGGTTGGTAGTTATGAATGCATTTCCCTCGATTGTGCACAAGTGTCTAAATTTTTTTCATGGAGGTTCGGTTGCACATGGCAGCTATACCCTAGATTACTTTTGACTTGCACCTCTTGGTCCTCTCCCACCTAGGAAGGACCTCTTGTACCATACATATCAAAACTATAAGAAAGGGCATGTTAGGCTTAAAGTGATATTCCCTCCTTTGCCTTATGTTGTTTTTCATAGAGCTTGCTTAAAAGTTGACAGTGACACCACCAAAGTGCATAGAAGAAAATAAGAGAAGTGGTCCCAATATCCTCCTTCTTCCTCTTTTGTTGTTCATCCTGATGCTTCCTCTCACTTTGTTGTGTAACCACCTACTTTTGCCTCCTAGAATCTCATGGTACCCGCTTGGCAAAAGGAAAAGTATCCTACATTCAAGCTTCTTGTCCTACCCACTGACCCTAGACCCATTCGGTATGGAAGACAGAAAGCCCCCCATGGAGAGTCTTCTTTGTCTTGGCCTCCGCAGCCTCCTATTGTTCCCAAAATAGTGAATGGGAAGAGGCCCGCCACCGAGGTGCTAGAGTCGGTTCCTCCCGCCATTTTTGAGCCTGTTCCTTCTGCTCCCATTTAAGAATCTACCCTTCTACTGGAAACAATCATGGAGGACACTCCCATGGCTAAGCAGAATCCTACCGTCCCTTCGCAAGTTTTGGATTCTAGTTCGAAGAGTCATAGAAACCGCCTTGCATGTGAGTGTAAGCATCGATGAAAGGCTCTCCTAGCTGCACAAGCCTCCTCACAGAAGAAGGAGGAAGAGAAGACAACACCTCCTATTATTTCCTCCTCCTTCCCCTCTTTTGTCTCTAATCTAGCTAGTTATGAATCTCTTTCGGATCCTGTTGTGAGCACACATGCACCTAGAAAGGTGCAGGTGTTCATCGCTCCTTCTACAAAGCCACCCCTGCTGACTTCCATTCTAGATGTCTCACCTTTCCCAAAGCCCATGGATATGATTAACACTTTGGTCATATCTATTGCGGTTCTTTCCTCTTCTCCCTTGACCCTCCTTGCTTCATCTATGGGGAGTTCACCTCCTCCGATGAAGAAGGAGGTAGAGTGTGGTCCCTCCAACAAGGGAGGATGTAAGAAGAGCCCACCTCCTCTGAAAGGTGGCCCCACGCTGACTTGTTCTATCCTAGTGATGGAACCAGTCCCAACTTCCCCTGCGTTTGTCACCGCTCCCAACTCTCTCGATGAACCTAGTGATGAACCTCGAGTGCGAACTCCTCCATCCGTCGAGGTGAAACATGACACTCTCGTTAAGTGTATGTTTAACTCGGTGGATGAAGTTTTGACCCTGTTAGTGATCTTTGTGAAGTCGTTGACCTTAGACCCACAACACAGACCTCACTAGTCCCTCTACCTTGGACCTTATTGTGGGAGGATTGACAGCTCCTCCATTTAACATTACACCATTGCAACCTCATCATCCTTCCCCCTACGATGATCTAGAGTGGGAAGCTAAAAACCTCTTGGTTGACCAGTGTTAGGGGGAGACCCTCTTCTTGATCTTTAGATTAGAAGTGTGTGTGTTGTGATGTGTACCCCCGTAATCGTGTTGTATGTGCCTAGATGACCCTCATCATCCCTATTGGTGCTTGGAAATAGACGTGGTGTTTGTGTTGTAAACCTTCTTCTATGTGTATCTCTATTCTTCCATGTTGACCCAATTTTTTATTTTTTCTTTATCTTTCATGCATTCTTCCTGATCTAGTTTGGGATTGATGATCTTTCACCTCTTACCATAGTTACCTACTACATATAAATAAAGGCAGATCTGACCCCACGAAACCATATCCCCCTGTGCTTTTTGTTTGTGTTCTCTTTTCTTTTACCTTTCTCTTTATCTTTCTCTCTTCTTTGTTTAAGTTGTCCCTTTCATGTCTGGCAATGTCACTTCTACATTACATGATATTTTAAAAATGCATTTGTCATCGAACGAACCTTTTCTTGAAGATCCTTCATACACTTCTTTATTATAATTATATTCTCGACTTGAAATCCTAATGGAACGTGTTTCCTTCATCATGGGTTCATAAAGAAAGGACTTGAAAATCCTCCTTCAAAGTGGGAATGGTCTTAGTATTCCCCTCACATGGGTGCATCTCCTTCCTTTTGAATTCCTTGATGAAGTGAACATCTTTTAAAAGGTTTCCTTGATGTTGAATCGATTCGAGAAAGAAGACAGTAGCTTCTAAACAGTCTGTCCCTTGAGTGGACCCCTCCTTTTCACACTGGCTTCCCAAGGGACCCCCTTCAAAAGCTTTCAAAAAATTCTATGGCGTCTAGTCTGGGGACAGCCTGATTAGACTGGTTTCACATCTTTGCGTCTAGCTCAGGGGTAACCTAACTAGACCGATTTCATTTCTTCGCGTCTAGTCTGAAGGCAGCCCGACTAGACCTACTTTGCATCCTTACATCTAGTTTGGGGCAGCCCGACTAGACTTCACTTTTCAAACAACGTGTCCCTTGAGTGGACCCTCCTTCCTTTTGAAGGGTTCCTAAGGGACCCCTTTAAAAGTCTTACAATTTAGTGATGGTCTACGTGACTACCCATTCATTGGCCAGCGCGACCGCTTCCTGATGTGTTCTATCTATGGGTAAACATGTCGCCCTCTCTAACTTTGCGAAGTGCCCTTTACTCGATCTCCCTCATGTGAGATTTCTTGGGGGATACCTTCCTTACAGGCCCATGGGTCTGTAAGGTGCTCTTCTCAGTTTCCTTCATGTGAGAGTTCTTGAAGGATACCTCCCTTGTAGGACCATGAGCCTGTGAGGCCCTTTCGTACATCGGCTTTGTAGTTTCACGGAACTATGAAGTCCTTTCCTGCGCTTCCAAGTTTGCCAAATCGTGCTCTACTTCCTCGTCAGTTTAGGTATACATCTCTTACTTTGTTACTTCCTTACTACTCTACTTTACCGAAGTACTCATTAGTATTCATGCTTGCTAAAGTGGGGGCAAAATGTATAAGCGTGAATTTGCACCCCTAATGCAAATTCTCTTTTACCCCCTTACACTTTAGAAAACCTAAGGCAGAGGCTTTATTCCACTTAAGCCCATTGTCCACGTCACACTTGTCACCAATTTTGTGTGTTGATGGAGGCATTTCTGTTGGGGATGCCTGCGAGGCGCGCAGATGTCTGTGCAGTGTGCTTACATCCTTGGCAAATTCCTACAGTTGGAGACTACAAATACATTACATTTTTGATTGGAAGTCAAAGAGTGACATCCTTCTTCAGCTGGCCAACCTGAATATGGTCATTTTTCATCCTTTCCTTCATATTCTTCATCCATCCATCCATTTTTGGTTTCAGCATAACTTCTGTAGAGTTTGGCGAGACCATTTTGAGCATTCTCTCCACTTCATTCATCCATTTTCAAGCTTTTTTGCAACACTTTTCACTCCATAACAGAAATCCACTACTCCATCACTCCGATAGTGTGAGTGCAAGACAAACACCATGATAGCCTTGAGCACTTTGGATAGAGGTGGTAAGCTCCTCTTATCTCTTCTATCGCCTTTGGTTGAGTAAGCACGTACTGTTTGTAGTGTCTTTTGTTTACTTAGCTTGTATTTCCCTTCGTTATCTCTATTTCTATCATTGCAAAGTTGGTTGTTCATGGAGGTGGAAACACCAAAATGGGGTCTGACTAAGGTAGGCCCCTAAATAGCCCCAACATTCCCCCTTTTTCTGTGTGTAGGTGGAGAGAGCTTGGAGCAAGCTCACGAGAAGACTATTGTACGAAATTGTCTTTATCACCCTTGCAGTAATATATTTCTTTATCACATACATATTTACATCTCATTCTTCTTAATCTCATTTTTTTGTTCAAGAAAATTCTAAACTAAGTTGTTAGTCTACCTTTTAGAGTTTAACCTCGTCTCTCTAGTTTTCTGGCCATACAGATGCCAGCGCACCTGTGAGACGTCAACGCACCATGTTTTCATCCCAAAACCATGCTTATGTCCTCTAACAAAGAGCTACCTAAGACGCAAAGTTAACCTTAAAAAGCGACTTGTCTAGACTCCCTTCAACTCTCGGGATTGCAGAGTGTTCGAAGGACACCTAGTCCTCATCATTCTCATCCCTTCTATCCTAACATTCCTTGAAACTAAGGTAAGTTAGGGCAGCCTTTTCGCTCTTGGCCTTTTGTGACCTAGGGCCTTGCAGTGATTGGTCCCCCTCTCTTGCACTACTTCTCCACTATTCGTTACTGCATGCTCTTTCTTTTATTCCCTTATTTTATTTTATTTCTCATCCATATTTCACTACCACTTCTCCAATATGTTTATTTATAAACAAATCCTTATTTATTTACACATAAAAATCAACTTTAAGATGTTTTATTTATTAATTTAATCCTTCTTTTCAATTTGTTTGAACAATGTATTTATTTTAATATTTCTTTAATAACTCATACTTTTAAAAAACACATTTATTTTAATATTTATTATCAAATCATGATTTTAATTTATTTAAACTAAATAAAACATTATTAATATTTTATTTATCAAGCCACAATTATATTTAAATTATAAAATATCTTTTGTCCACAATAATCATTTATTTTAATATAAAATCAATCAAAGCATTAATCAAACAAATAACTCAAATTAACTGAACACCAAGGAATACCTAACCTCAAAGAAAAATGAAAGGCAAAACACAATGACACAGATAGAGCAACTCGAACTAACCACACTGACAGGGTACGATGAATAAATACTTATCCTCGTCAAGGATGATGGTTCAACGTAGGGGACTCGATGCTATCTCCAATTCAACAATCTCCATTGGGATGAAGGCACACTCAAACCTAGAAATTCAAGTGGATTTGATGCCTAGTACCTGCAACTTGTAGCAACCACATTGTCGAGCATGTACATAGTCAACCAGTCAAACACACCATGGAGAGAAAATCGCAGTGTCGTAAAGAACTCACAAGCGAGAGATGTGACACTGTTCCCCTTCACCAAAACACATCAACGTGCAATAATCAAATACTAGAATCATGATAAGAACTTACATCAAATAATCACATTATCTCCCTCTATCTCTCCCTCTCGCATTATCTCCCTCTATCTCCCTCTATCTCCCTCTCTATATATTTATCCCTTCTATATTTATTTATCCCTCTCTCATATCTCTCTTTATCTCTCCCTCTCCTCTCTATATCCATATCCTTCTCCATCTACATTTCCATCTCTATCTCTATCCCCTATATTTATATCCTTACACCTCTCTCTTTCTCTTCCCACCTCTCTCTCCCTCTTTCTATCCCTATATCTTGTTGTCTCTCTCTCTATCCATCTCTCCATATTACAAACATAACATGATTTGTTGGTAATCTAATTGACCTCATATATTACACAATTGTATGCAAAAAATAGACCAAAATATTACCTAGTTAACCTTCCACACCTCTTCGATGTACCCATTACACACCAAGGTGTGATTACTAGTATATATAATATAAAAAAACTTCTGATGATAAAATATTTTTTTTATTATTTATTTTTTATATGTAAATTGTAAGGTAATTTATGCACATATAGAATACAATGTTCAATTATATTTTTTTACCATGCTCAATTATATTCTTTTATAATTAATTTTTAATAAGGTATTACATTAGTTAATATACAAGTTGCTATCATTGTGATCTAGAGTGAAGAGTCACATTGCACTAGAAAATCATGTAATATGTACACAACAATGGATTTTTCTAAATTATTCTTTGTAGTTTATGTTTTCTAGTGTTGGTAACAAATGATTGAGATGATGGTCTTGATGTCCTCTTGTCTAACTTATAGACACATACAGGTGATTGATGGCACTTAGTACATTCAAAATAATATCACGCAATCTTAGTCACTCTAGTCCTTAATATTCACCAATTATTTTGTGATTTGAGTTGTACTTCTTTAGAAATTCATTGAACTTTACCCCCATCTTAAGATAATTATCTTGGTTTTGAATGTGTTTAGCTTGAAATTTGTGTTGTAGAAAATTCATATCTTTTCACCTCCATTTTTGTGTGAAGTTGTATTATGTTAGCATTGTATGATGAAGTGATTCATGCCACACATCTTCTTTGTATTGAGATGTTATTGTATTATATTAATATATTTGTGTTATGTAGTGAACCATGCCTTCATACTTGACATGATAATATTGTAGTTGTATCATCTTAATGTTTGTAAGACCTTGACCAATGCTTCTTCAAATGATAATTTCCTTCATTATTTTAAATTTTCATTCATTTATTTAAAGTTCAAACTGTATTGTCTCATCCTAATATCTAATCTCTGTTCGGAATAGGTGCCTCAACTTTTGGCTTGAACCTCTTAAAAGACCTGGTGAAATGATCATCCATTCTCAGCCTTTACTGCTCTATCGCTAAGAGTCTTTCATAGAGGCGTGGTCTGGCGGTTTACCCCTTTACCGCGGGCCTCTGTCGGTCTGGTCATGGTTGGGCGGTGTCACTACCATACAGTGCGGTCTCCTTCCTAGGCTAGCGGTAGCATGGTTGACGGGTGACAGTTAAGAAAAGGTTCACCACCATACCACGAGTATGGTTTGGCGATGGTGTGGATGCGTGGTGAAGGGCAGTGGTCAGGATGACAGTTACCGCCATACCGTGAGTGTCCCTCAGTGAAGCTGTAGTGGCCACGGTAAATCGGCTGGCATTCTATGAAGAACACTTACCACCCTACCGCGATGGCCTTTTGGCCATGTCGCAGTGGCGTGGTAAGCCGTGGTGATCAGTCGGGACGGTTACCTCCTTGCTCCGGAGGTCTTGCGATCGGGGCCCGGTAGCACGGTGGAGCTCAACAGACGACATAGGCGGTTACCGCCATACCATGGGAGGCTTTTCTTAGCCTCGCGGTTGGGCGGTGGCACCGTCATACCATGGAAGAACGTTACGAGCTCGACGGTGACACGGTGTTAAGCGTCGGGTTGGCAGACAAGCCACTACCTCAGTACCATGACAGTGTTAGAAGGGACTTGCGGTTGGGCAGTGGGTGCTTTGACTCAGAGAGGTGGCATGGTAAGAGAAGCTCGGAGCTTGGGTGGCACTTTTGACTCATGATCAAAGCGATGAGTGAATGGGAAGGTGACGTGTGGCAAGAAATCAATACGTGATTGGTCGATGTCTGGAGCAATGAAGGTAGTAAATGCTAGACATGTTTTGACTGGTGACAAGATCCGATTAAGGCTAGGGAAATTAATGCCTGGGCGGCGCGATGTAGAGAAGATCGGATTACTTGATTGGGTGATCGATGCATCATTAAGGCTTGTGATTGGTTGGAATGTTTAATGCGATGTAAGACTGGTATAGTTGATTAAATTAATATAAGTCAACATAGGGTGACGGTGAAGTAAGAAGGTGAGATAGAGTGACAGAAAGAGAATTGTATTCATTATATACTTGTAGAAGTATTGTAACAGTGTGTGCATGAAAACTCAAGTCTGCTGTTGTGAGCTAACTATCAGAGAATGAGGACTGTGAGATTTGTTTGTAATTTATTTTACTGTAATACAAAGTGTCTTCTCTTGGTGTGTTGGGTTTTTTCCGGAAAGGGTTTTCTCGCATAAATCTAGTGTTAACTATGTTTTCTTGTTTTCTGTTATCCTTTCTATTATGTATGTGTTCATCTCAGTTGTTTTAAGAAGCTTTAAAACTTGTCTTTTGCACTTCTCCTCTATTGTATTAGCATTAGGAAAGCAATTATGCACCTCTATTTTCCTTTCAAGTGGTATCAGAGCTTGGCCAGTTGTGTTATCCTTGTTAGTAAGGCCAGTGTTTTGTGCTAATACTGTTCCAGTGGGAGTATTGTAAAGTTAGAAGTTAGTTCTATTTGAGATGATGAGTACATCAGGTAGAGTAGAGATTGAAATATTCAATGGTGGCAACTTTGAGTTATGGAAACTCAAAATGAAAGACTTGCTTGTGGATAGAGCCCTCTAGGTTTATGTGTCTGGAACTATGCCACAAAGTATGAAGCAAGAAGATTGGGACCTTATAGATAGAAAAGTGAGAGGTCTGATAAGACTGAGCCTGGCCGATTTTGTACTCCTAAATGTCCATGAGGAGAATTTTACAACTTCATTATGGAAGAAGCTTGGTGGTATTTATGAGGGAAAGTCTCTGGTAAATAATTTATTCCTGAGGAAGAAGTTGTACTCCTTGAAGATGGAAGAAGTTACATCTATTGCGGGCCATCCTCGTTTAACATGAGTGTTGCTCAGTTGGCATATGTGGGTGTAAATATTGAGGAGGAGGATCGTTGCATGCTCATGTTATGTTCGTTACCGGACACTTGGGATCATATTGTAATGGCTATTGGAAGTAAGACCACTACTTTCAAGATGGAAGACATTGTTGCCTCATTGTTGTTTGAAGAGATGTGGAGGAAGTCTTCAGAGATGGCCAAACAGGCCCTTGCTTTTTGAGATAGATCGAAGGAGAAAGGCAAGAAGAAGGACAAGAAGTCCAAATCTAAATTTGTAGGGAGATAAAAGTCTCATGGTAAAAAATACAAGGTGAAATGTTGGAACTGTGGCAGCCTGGTCATATCTGAAAGGATTGTAAGGAGAAGAAGAAGAAGAAGAGTAACACTTCAAACAATGACTCTTCTCAAAGTGATGTAGATGCCTTCATTGTAGCCTTGGAAACTCAGGCATGAGATTATGTATGGCTGGTTGAATCGGGTGCATCCTTTCACATGACATCTCATAGATAATGGTTCACTAAGTACGAGAAGTATGATGGTGGAAAGGTGTATCTAGTGAGTGATTCAACATTGGAGATAGTTGGTCGTGGAAGATTCAAAATATAGTTCCTTGATGGTAGAATCAAAGGGATTGGTGGCATACTGCACATACCAGGTTTGGATCATAACTTACTTTCTATCAGTAAGTTGAATGATGCTGGTGTAGAAGTTTCTTTCTCAAGTAAAGGATGTAAGATGGTTGTAGTTTCAATGGTGTTGGCTAAGGGTGTACATACAGGCACTCTATACAAGCTAGATGCACATCTTGTTCAATGCAATAGCGCCTCTTAAAGTCAAGAAATTTTTTTCCTGTAGAGGAAGATGAAGATGCTTCTCTAGCTGCAAATGCTTTGGAGGTGAAACTCCTAGTAGAGAAGACCATGGTGTGGCATCATAGACTCGGTCACATAGGTGAGAAAGGTTTAAAAACCTTGAAAAATAAAAATCTTGTTGAAGGGCTTGATGATTGTAACCTTGAGTTTAATTTTTACGAACACTATATTTATGAAAAGCAACACTGTGTTTCATTTTATTCAAGTCCTCATAAATCTTCTGGTGTACTGGATTATGTTCATTCTTATGTGTTTGGTCCAGTTAATGTTCCTTTGTTATCTAAGTCTAGATACTATGTTTATTTTATTGATGAGTATTTGAGAATGGAATTTATATACTTTCTTTAGAGTAAATCAGAAGTGTTTAGCCAGTTTAAAAAATTTAAAACTTTGGTAGAGAATTAGACTAGAAAGAAAATTAAATGTTTGAGGACGGATAATGGCGGTGAGTTTTGTTCTACATAATTCAAAAGGTACTGCATAGACCATGGAATTAAAAGGCATAAAACTACACCTTATACTCCACAGCAAAATGGAATTTTTGAAAGGTTGAACAAAACTTTAATGGAGAGAGCGAGAAGTATGATGAGTAGTGCTGGTCTGGAGCAGAAGTTTTGGGCTGAGGCTATGGCTACAACATGTTACTTGGTAAATCGTTCACCTTGTTCTGTTGTAGTTGACAAGACACCTTTGGAAGCGTGGTCTGGTAAGAAGCCCTCTTTTAGACATATTTGTGTCTTTGGTTGTGAGGCATATGTATATGTGCCCAATGAAAAAAGATCAAAGTTGGAGAACAAGATTGTTAAATGTATCTTCATCGGCTATGGCGTTGGTGTGAAGGGATAGAAGCTTTGGAATCCTGATACTGAGAAGGTTATGTACAGAAGAAGTGTAATATTTCATAAGCTAAAACCTTCAGTAGTTGATCCACAGATAAGAGAGAAAAGAAGAATGATGTAGTTCAGATTCCTCAAACTCTAGGAAAAGAGGAACTACATGGTGTATCTGAAACTGGGGAGAGTTCAAGTAGCTCTGAGAGTTCTGAAGATGAAGAGCCACAACCCCAACCAATAAGAAGGTCTACATGTGAAAAATGACAACCTGATAGGTATGGTTTCTCTATGTTAGATTCGAATTGTGCCTATGCTTTGATTACTAGCAATGGTGAGCCTAGGACTATAAAAGAATCAATTAGCATGTCTAATTCAAATTCTTGGTTGGAAGCCATGAATGAAGAAATGGAATCATTGAAGAAAAATGAAACCTAGGATTTGGTACCTTTGCCTGAAGGGTGAAATCCTGTTGGTTGTAAATGGGTATTCAAGAAGAAGACTGGTCTAGATGGCAGTGTAGAAAAGTACAAGGCAAGGTTGCTTGCAAAGGGATTTTCCCAGATAGAGGGAATTGATTATGGAGAAATGTTTTCCCCTGTAGCAAAGCTGGCATCTATCATATTTTTATTGGATTGGCAGCAGCATATGACTTAGAGATTGAGCATATGGATGTGAAGACAACGTTTCTCCATGGAAAGTTGGAAGAAGAGATTTATATGTCCCAGCCTAAGCACTTCGTTGAAAAAGGTAAATAAAGTCTGGTCTGTAAATTAAATAAATCTTTGTATGGTTTGAAGCAGTCTCCTAGAATGTGGTACCATAAATTTGACACTTTTGTGTTGTCTATGGGATTTGTGAGATCAAAATTTGATTATTGTGTTTATTATAAATTTGAAAATGATCATGTGCTTATTATTACCCTGTACGTGGATGATATGTTATTCATAGGAAATAGTAAGTCTGTGATTTCTTATCTTAAATCTCAGTTGTCTGCAAAGTTCGAAATGAAAGATCTGGGTGCAACAAGGTACATTCTGGGGATGGACATAACTAGGGATAGAAAAATCAAAAAGCTCTGGGTAAGTCAGAGTAAGAATGTCAATGCAGTTCTGGAGAGATTTGGTATCGATGATTGCAAGTAGCTAGTTGTTCCAGTTATGCAGAGAATGAAACTATTTGTTGAAGACTGTCCTAAATCTGCTACTGAGATGGAGGACATGACCAGGGTACCTTATGCAATTGCTGTTGGTAGTCTAATGTACGCAATGGTTTGTACAAGGCTAGACATTTCCCAAGCAGTGGGAGTTCTTAGCCATTTTATGGAAAATCCAGGATGATCACATTGGGATGATGTGAAGAGAGTGTTTAGATATTTGAAGGGGACTTCAGAATATGCTCTATGTTACCATGGGAGTTCGGTTGCATCATAGAGAACACTCAACATTCATGGATATGTGGATTTTGATTGGGTAGGGGACATTGACAATAGAAGATCCACTAGTGGATAAACTTTCATGCTAAATGGTGGTGCAGTCAGTTGGATGAGCAAGCGACAAGTTGTAGTCGCTTTATTAACTATAGAGGTTGAATACATGGAAACAACACATGCCTTCAAAGAAGCAGTTTGGTTGAGTCGATTGTCCTCTGATATTGGTTTTAATGCAGGTCAGATTACAATTTGTTGTGACAGTCAAAGTGCCATTTGTTTGGAAAAGAACCCGACTTTCCATGCCATGACAAAGCACATTGATGTGCAGTATCACTTCGTGAGGGACATGGTGGAAGATGGAAAGATCTATTTGGAAAAGGTTGACAATTTGAAGAATGTTGTAGATGCATTAACGAATCCAGTGAGCACGAACAAGTTCAGATGGTGCACAAACTCGATGGGCCTTAGGGCCTATGATCATCAGTAATTTTTTGAAATCTAGAGGAAGCCAAGAAGTCTTCGTCAACTGGGAGCTTGTTGGGAATAGGTGCCTCAACTCCTAGCTTGAAACTCTGAAAAGACTTGGTGAAATGATCATCCATTCTCAGCCTTTACCACTCTACTACTGAGATTCTTTCATAGAGGCACGGTCTGGTGGTTTATCACTTTACCACGGGCCTTTGTCGGTCTGGCCGTGATTGGGCGGTGTCACCACCATACCGCAGGGTCTCCTTCCTAGGTTGGCGGTAGCGGAGTTGACGAGCGACAGTTAAGCAAAGTTTCGTTGCCATATCGTGGGTATGGTTTGACGATGGTGCGGCTAGGTGGTGAAGGGCGACAATTAGGATGACGGTTACTGCCTCACCGTGGGTGTCGCTCATTGAAGCCACGATGGCTATAGTAAATCGATTAGCAGTCTACGAAGAATGCTTACCACCCTACCGCGACAGTGTTAGAAGGGACCTGTGGTTGGGTGGTGGGACCGCCATACCGTGGTGGGTGCTTTGACTCAAAGAGGTGGCACGGTAAGAGAAGCTTGGAGCTCGAGTGGCAGTTTTGACTCATGGTCAAAGCGATGAGTGAATGGGAAGGCAACGCATGGCAAGAAATCAATACCTGATTGGTTGATGTCTAGAGCGCTGAAGGCATTAAATGCTAGATGTGTTTCGACTAGTGACAGGATCTGATTAAGGCTAGGGAAATTAATGCTTGGACGGTGTGATGCAGAGAAGATCAATCAAAAGATTGGATTACTTGATTGGGTGATTGATGCATCATTAAGGCCTATGATTGGTTGGAATTTTTAATGCAATGTAAGACTGGTATAGTCAATTACATTGATATAAGTCAACATAGGGTGACGGTGAAGTAAGAAGGTGAGATAAAGTGGCAGAAAGAGAATTTTATTCATTGTATACTTGTAGAAGTATTGTAACAGTGTGTGCATGAAAACTCAAGTCTGTTGTTGTGAGCTAACTATCAGAGAATGAGGACTATGAGCTTTGTTTGTAATTTATTTTTACTGTAATACAAAGTGTCTTCTCTTGGTGTGGTGGGTTTTTTCCCGAAAGGGTTTTCCCACGTAAATCTGGTGTTAACTATGTTTTCTAGTTTTCTGTTATCCTTTCTATTATGTATGTGTTCATCTCAGTTGTTTTAAGAATCTTTAAAATTGGTCTTTTGCACTTCTCCTCTGTTGCATTAGTGTTAGGAAAATGATTCCACACCTCTATTTTCCTTTCACTCTATGGTGTCACATATGATGTTTACTTTTATAGTGACGTCAATGGTTGGTTATTAATATTTTAATTAAGACATGAATGAAGTTGTGTTGGGATGAATATTTATCATGAACTTTATAGAATGAGTGATTGTATCACCTCTAAAAAATGATATTATTGTGACCTTGAAATGGTGTTTATCATAACTAAGAAAAAATATATAGTTGTTAGGCTAGTTATTAGCCTATAATATTAGAAAAAGTGAATAGCATTCTTTGTATAGAATGAGAAAGAGACTCTTTCAAAATGATACATCAAAATATGTGTACACTTTTGGACTAAAAATCTTATTATCTTATTACTGTTGTAAGCAAAACTCCAAACCTTGGATTAATTGAATCAATACTTTGGTATTTCATTCATGTTGGTATTTATTTTCTTAGATCCAATTATTAATATACTTGAATGTGTCAAGTATAAGAATGGGAGGATACCTCTAGTCTGACAATATTTCAATAAAGTAACCCAATCTACCTAACAATTCTAGCTCAAGTAATATTGGTTATTATCTTTAAGATTGGATATTTTCATCCAATCACTACCTCATCTTGTCAACTATACTTAGTAAAGTTAATTTTTATTGAAATATTGTGTTTTTTTTTGGCAAACAAGCCACTGTAATAGATTAATATATTTAAAATAAAGTATACAAAGTCTTGGTTTGAGGGCATACCGACATGAAAGAACCAAGAAGAAAACCTTCGGTTATAGCCCAAATCATTACAAAATATATGACCCAAGTGTTTCCAACAGATTACAAAATTGTCCCACATAATTTTATAAATTGAAAACTGTGAAGGATTCGATTTGTAAAATTTTGTGGGACAATTTTGCAATCTGTTGGAAACACTTGGGTCATATATTTTGTAACGATTTGGGCTATAACCGAAGGTTTTCTTCTTGGTTCTTTCCTGACGATATGCCCTTTGAACCAATACTTTGTATACTTTATTTTATATATTAATATATTACAGTGGCTTGCCACTTTTGCCAAAAAAAAAACAATATTTCAATAAAAACTAACTTTACTAAGTATAGTTGACAAGATGAGGTAGTGATTGGATGAAAATATCCAATCTTAAAGATAATAACCAATATTTATTGAGTTAGAATTGTTAGGTAGATTGGGTTACTTCACAATGGTTATCTCTTCTTATAAAGGATGAAATTAGACTTGTGTCATTTAAGTGGAATGACTGTACTAAATATGGATGTGTATACATGATAATAGTTTTTTAATCCATGAATTCTAGGAAATTATAGCTTGGCCCCAGCCATGTGATGCCACAAATAAGGGACCTCATCCTCGGTATTAAGTCTCTATATTAACACAATAGTTCAAAGTCACAAGCTTAGCATCCCAATGTGTGTTTGAATCTAAAAGGGTGAAATACTCAAACTTGTGAGCTCAGTGGCCTAGAATGGGTACTAATCCAAAAATCTCAATATCTTATTAGGAGTTTGAACACTGGTAACAAGGATAAAATTACCATAATTTAACCATCATGTTATACCATATGATAACATTAATGCATAACACTAATATTTTTTCATATATTTAATCATAGATTTTAGTAGAACATAAAAATTGATGTGGATTGTATATTACTTCATAGTAAACTCAAACTCTCAAGAATCGCCACTTATTTTGTGATTTGATTGATACTTTTTATTAATAAAATTATTGATATTTTGACCTTAAGATAGTTATGTAGGTTGTGAATGCATTTAACTTGAAATTGATTTTAGGTAAGTTATTCCTTTTCATCTTTAAATTATTTTATGTAATATTATAAATTATGTCAATGTTATGTGATGTGGTGTCTCATGTCCTTACATATTATTTCTATTGAGATGTAGTTATACTAGACTAATATACTTATGGTATATGGTGAAATGTGTTCTTATATATAATATAATAATTTATTATAATTATATTGCATTGATATTTATAAGTCCTTGGTCAAGTCATAAAAAGAGTAGTATTGATTTCATGAGTTTAATTTATTGTTCATTTGTGTCGCATTCACACTACATGATCTCATCACAATATTTACTCTATGTTCTTATATGATGTTTACTTTTATATTGAAATAGATGGCTAGTTTGTTGGTTTTATAATTCTTATTCCTAATAAAGATTTTTATCAAAAATAAAGAATTTATTAATGAAAATTAGAACAAGATAGGGAATAAGATAGATGATATGAATAAGAACATAACAAAATACATATGGAGGAAAACCCTTTTAGGTAAAAATTCAACCACCAAGACAAATCCTTAATATAATATTTAAAAATAAATATTATAATACAAAATGAGTCCCTCCACTAATTATGTATCCCATATGTGAAAAAAATTTAGAATATGCTAGGTATTACTCTTGTTGACAAATCAAATGACACATTTCAATGTTTAAAATGTGTTGTTGTTTAGATGACATAATTTCTCTTGAAAGGAGAGAAGGTTATGTGCACAAGGGTGGGAGGGAATTTATTGAACAATCATATTTCTCAAAAATTCATTCACATCCGAGAGAAAATAACACACTTGTGTTAAATTTTGGGAGGTTATAATTTTATGTATTCCAATTTTAACCAATGAAATTCCACCCTTAACTTCCAAAAAATATTATTCTTACCAATAGTTGGAAATGCAATTTGGGTGCCCACACACACATATATATTTATATTTCAAGAATGTTCTCCATTACGTTTGTGTATTTTAGGACAAGATTATGAAAACATGCCACTAGAATGCCAAGCTTTGTCTTAGCTTTCTAACCATGTATTTTTATAAAATCTAAATACATTAAAAATTTGGTCTTTTTAGAAAAACATATGGATTAATTGTTTTCATAATTTTTTATTTTCTAATCTAAATTTAAAATATGTATTTTCATATCATATGCTTCATTCTATACACATTGAAAAAATAATAATTTAAATTTATTTTCTCAAAATTGAGAAGGGTGGGAACATGTTAAGTTTTTGGTTTTTTTTTTTTAATTAGTAGGATGTATCTTAGAAATCGATACAAAATTCATCATTAAAATTAACATAAAAAACATGACCACTTTTTTCTCCCAATGTTTGACCCTCTTAACCACCACCATTTTAAAAAATTAAACTAGAATATGAGCACTAATTTTCTTTGTTTTGATCATGTCTTCATATTTTAATCAAATATATTTAGAATTACTTGTCCAAGTAATGTAATTTTTTCTTATTTTAAGAAAATAGTTTCCACTTTTGACCCTCATTTCCATGAACTTATAACTCTTTTCAATATTTATTTCACCTTGTTTAAACATGCCTACATAACCCAAAAGTTGACGATTGTTGTTTCTTTCAAAGAGCTATGTTGAAAAAAAAAAATTGCAATAGCAATTTAAACTTTTTAGGATGTATAAATTATTACTTAACAAAGAGCTATGTTGAAAAAAAAATATTGCAATAACAATTTAAACTTTTTAGGATGTATAAATTATTACTTAACACATCTCTCTCAAGGTATTAATAAAAATTCTTGTAATTCAAATATTTCATACAACTTAGCATCAAATACAAGTTTGCATAACCACAATGCTAACTAAAGAATGAAAATTATAAACCTATTCCTAAAGTTACAAGGTTTAAAATAAAAGTGAAAGATGAAGAGGAAGAAAGAAGGTTTAGAATACTAAAATATTTATTTTAGGATAATATTTGATTTAGTGAAAAAAAAAACCTAGGAAACCAATTTTGACTAGTTTTCACATAGTCAAAAGCCCAAGATTACACAATATTTAGTGGATGGATAAACTAGAATAAGAAAATATACACAATAATCATATATTCCATGTGTAAATTGAACAATACAAAATATCAAATATTTCAATACTCAAGATATGCCATAAAGTTCTTGATGTTAATTTATCCCACATGAGAATTAATTATACACACAACTTTAAAATACCCATAATAAACTTAGAAATAAATTGAAAATAAAACAAACTATGCTAAAAAAAATAAAAAAAAATATAGTCTAATCTATTAAAAAATATTTAATGGGTGATTGCAAGGTAATGAGAGTCTAAAATGACTAAAAAATGTATCTTCTTCCTAAAATTATATTTTATTGTCCTTGGGGTAATTATTTGAAGCACCTCTAGATAAAATATTAACATGGTGTAAGTGTAAGGATATGAAATGTAGGATTTTGTTTCTAGTTTATATATATAATTTATTATAATTATCAAATGATAAAATTTAGTTTTGGATAAGATAAAGGGGGATTAACAAGGGGACCTAGACCCTTACAAGGGACAAAGATAAAAAATTTAAACCAACAGTAAAAATTAAAAAAACATCAAAATGACAAACAACCAAAACTAGAAATAAGAACATTGGTGAGTAGGGGATCCAACTAAATCCCTTAGACTAGAAGTAGATTATCTTTCTTTTGAGATCAAATGAAGCTCTGCACTCAGTTATTTTGAAGCTTCCCCTATGTCCACCTTGTTGTATTTTCCTTTTTTACCTTTTATCTCTTTCTCCTCTAGAAGGATCTTGAAACTATTGATAGTGATATATTCAAACTTTCCTTGGCAATTTTGATACTTGTATTCACTGAAAATTTGATCTCATAGAATTTTATTTTCATACATATAATATATGTTTGGAGGAGATACATCTCCATTTATTTTATATGGCATGTAGAGCAAGAGGATTCATATGTCTTATTTATGAACATTGTTTCCTTTCCACCATCTAACTATTCCATTTCCTCAATTTTTTATTTATTCTTGTATTAGTCCTTATTTATATTAATCTAGGTTTAATTTAATTTTTTCTTAGTTTTATATTTATTTGCATCATGTTCTTCGTCCTTAGACAGATACGTATTTTCCTTGTTGGTTGGGGGCTTACTGAGTTTTTTGGGGATAGCAGTTTTAGCGACAGGGACCAATTTTTTTATATTTATTTTCTACTAGTAGGGTCTAACTTAGAATATAAGTTAGAGTTAGAGGAAGGACTTGAATTAGAATGGTTTTCAAGGAATTTTATATCTTCATATTTCATAAAGCTTAAATCATCCTCAAGTTTGTCAACACCTTGAAGCCTAGGTTCTTCCTCCTTGCTACTAGAGTACATCAAATTCATTTTATTCTATTCGGGTAGTTTCAAATCTATATAGAATAAAATATGCATAAGTTCTATCTACCTACCTATATATCTTCAAAGATACACATATCTATAAGGAAGTAAATGTTTTGCTAATAGTTTAGCCAATATAAGTATCCTTAGCGACTGTTGGAGATGTTAAAAGAACATAAAAACTTACCACAAAACACCATAAAATATAATTAAGATAAATTAAAAATGATTTCACTAACTACCATCTTTTGTTATAATGTGTATTCCCTTCTTATTTGGATAATATTATGGTTTTATGATTTTGGATGTCACCATAATTTCATAATCATTCAAATGGGTTAGTGTTTGAATTGTACATTGAGGATATGGCTTCCCTCCCATGTTCAAATTAATGATAGTGTCATGGTATTACATAAGAAAATATATGGTTGGGGAATTCACATTCGGGGGACTCATTATGGGATGAGATGGCACAAGTATGGAGTTGAGGGATCCTTTTTGTGAGGATGAAGTGACCTCTTACAGGAAATAAAGGTAAAAACTCAAAACTCATTTCCTATATTTTTCACAAGTTACCTTTCATGAATTCCCCTAAGCTCCTATTGTTTATATTTCCTTTGGCATGTCTTGTTTTACTAAATTTTAATGGGAATATGAGGGATGAGACAGTTAGAAAAAAACCTATCTCATTTCAATAGGTGTAGAGCAATAGAATGATGTGGGAAATTATCAATAATAGAAGTATGAAAATGTAATACAAATACATAAGATGATTTTGTCCCTCTTTATCTCTAAAATTTGCAAAGTCTTGGGATAATGGTAAGGTTGATATCAATAGACTCCAACTTGAAGTTACTGAGAAGCTTATTAGTGATGCCACTAACCTTCAACTTAATGGGAATAATTTTACATGAATTAAAATTGGGAGGAAGAAATATTGCATCAATGAGTTTCTTCAAGATAATGAGTGACTGGTCAAATTATAAAATGGCTTCAAGCACGAGGATCTCCAAAACCCCTAGGATGAGGTGCCTTTCTTTATTATTAAATATTTCATGATTGAAGGAATATTTTGATGCATTTTCATATACCATTTCCCCTCCTCAACCATCTATTCCACAACTAGATGATTAATTTCCCTTACTATTTTCTCTCTTTTCTTAAAAATCATTATTTATGTCTTGTCTAACAAAGCTTCTATTCACCTACACTAGAGGCTAATATTTTTCATATACCACCACTTTCCACCATCCTAGTTAGTAATCCAATATAGTTAAAAAATCATATTCTCAACCCTACTTCCCCCCCACTCAAACCTAGAGGGTGTTGAAAACCAAAAACTTGGGTGTTTTTGCCAAAGGTCCTGAGTATATTACAAAAGATAAGAAACTAGTTCCAACAAAAGATAAAAAAATTATTTCTTTCAAATCTAAAGAATAGCGTATAGATCTTCAAAGCCCTAGAAATAACCAATGGTCTACCAAACTTTCCTCCATAAAATTTAGTTCAGGATGTACAGAAGTGATATTTAAAAAAATATATGCTAGAGGTCAAAACATGCATGTGTACAACCTACCTAAAAATTAGTAACTAAAATTATTTTTCAAACTTATTTTGTGGGTAGATGTAAATGATGTTGAATTTTGGTTTATATTTTTAAATATTTTTTATAAAATAATATTTTATTAGTTATTGTAGTGTAGGAAACTATATACCTTTACAATTTCACACTATGTTTGGGTCCCTTAATTAATTGGACTTAATTAAGCTTCTAATTTGTCAAATTATGCATTCCAAAGCCTTATTTCTCCATTTTCTGAAAGGAGAACCAACATTTAATTAATGAAATTAATATAATTAAATCATAGTGGAACATGTGCGTTTTGGATTTATGGGCCAAGACTCATTCTCCCAAGGGTGAATGGGTCTCCTTTAAGTCCTAGGACCCAATTTCTAATATTTTTTTGGTGACCTTCAATATGCAATTGTCATCTTTTGGAATCTAAATTTTCAGGAAATTAGATAAGCACCTATAAATGCATAATCTTTTTATCAATTCAAATCTAAGAAACATTATCTAGCATTAAAGAAAATTCTATATGAGTAAATATTATTGTCAAGAGCATTCAAGATCAAGTTTATTGGAGCGATGTGTCTAACTTCAATCCTCTAAGGGAATCCATTGAAGGTTTGGTGAGTTGTAACAAGAAAGTGTTCATTCATCATTTCCTTCCATTATTAATTGTCATTATCTTTCTATCAAGGTTTAATATCCAAACATGGATTTGACTAAGGAAAAACCCCATTCACACAAAATAAACAATTTTTCTTCTCTTTGTGTATGTGCATATTATAGGTTGAAGAAGGGTTGGAGAGATATCAAAGGAGAAATTTTGCATTATTGCACAAGTTGTCATCATTGTTGTCAAGCCATGAAAACTAAGTTGCAAAATTCATTTTCATCTTTCCAACAATGAGACTGTGTCAAACAGAATCCAAGATCCAATATCAGAGGATTGTCAAAAGTATTTTTAGAATCCCTAGGGTGATCCCACAATGTTGGTTTACAATTTTTGCGAGATTTTGATTTTTACTGAAATCACATATTTTTAGGAAATATAATGATTTAAGCCTTTAAAAGTTCCATTTTAAGGATTCTAATTGAAAAGGGTTGGATCGAACCACCTTAGATCAAACCCCCTTGGATAGAACCTCGCTAGTATTAAACCATACCTATAGCGGTGTCTCCTTTACACATCTCAAAATGTTGATAAAAACCGACTTTTGATTTACCTTTTGGAGGATCAAATAAAATCATTTAAAACAAAAAAATTGTAAGTATGTAGTCTTATGATAAGCTTCCCAAAAAATATAATTTTAAATAAATTTAATTTTATTATTATATTTATTTTTTATTTCTTGTGAATGTAGGTTTTTCATCAAAAATCAAGCTCTCTATTATGCACATGTGGAAATATAGTAGATTATCAAAAAAAAAATTGAAAAATATGAGTGCACCAAATATTGAAGTCTTTGATCCAACAAAAAAAAAAAAAATTTCAATGCATACAAAAAAAATTGTGTTATACAGTCTACCTATTTCTAAATTGTAATTGGTTTGACTTCAAAACTTGATTAAGGAAAAAATATTCAATAAAACACTATGAAACCAATTGGAAGCACTAGATATTGTAGTTACAAATCTAAATTTGAAAGAAATAGAATTTAATCCTTCATGAAAAAAAATTGTGTGTTATACGGTGAGCGTCACTCCTTAAAAATAGTGTTTACTGAACAAAACTAGTTTTCGAAGGAGATGGAAAAAAAAGTGCAATATGATTTCAAAAAAATTGAAAAAAATATATTTAAAATCTACAGACAAAATGTCACAAATCATTAGTTCGCATCATCTTCAAATTCCTCGCGGTTTAGCCGCTATAGGTGTCCAAAAGTGAAGATTTAGTTAGAAAAAATTAGTTTAGTGTCTAGTTTGGCCAAAAATTGTAAACCAATATTGGGATCACCCCCTAACTAGGACCCATTCACCCTAGGGAGAATCTATCCTTAGCAGAGATCAAAACTAATTTATGGTGGTACGTATATGTGTCCAAACCCTTCTCAGATCTACTTGCAAAGTATCATTTTGATTTTTGTATCTTTGGTAATTTGTATTTCAAGTATTAGGTCTTATTGTTCATTAGGTTTAAGTGCATCAAATCATTACAATTTAATCCCATACCTCTCCTACTATCCTAAGGAACTGAGATCCAGGTTTGATTGGCTCACCTTAGGGTTGAAAGTCAATCTTTACACCTTGTGATCTCTTTCCTAGTGAAATTCACATAGGGAAAGACACCTATTGTGGATCCTTAGAATCCCATTTAGCATGCCACTTTTCACATTATTCCATTTTGGTGAACCTAACATTGTGCATTATACTTTTTTGATTTGGAGATCATTTAAAGTTCACGCTATATTATCTCATCATAATCTCTACTCTATGGTGTCACATATGATGTTTACTTTTATAGTGACATCAATGGTTGGTTATTAATATTTTAATTAAGACATGAATGAAATTGTGTTGGGATGAATATCATGAACTTTATAGAATGAGTGATTGTAACACCTCTAAAAAATAATATTATTGTGACCTTGAGATGTTGTTTGTCATAACTAAGAAAAAACATATAGTTGTTAGGCTAGTTAGTAACCTATAATATTAGCAAACGTGAATAGCATTCTTTGTACTCTTGTAGAGGGTTGCAATTCAAGAAAAATCTTATGATCTTATTGTTGTAAGCAAAATTCCAAACCTTGGATTAATTGAATCAATATGGTGTTTCATTCATGTTGGTATTTATTTTTTAAGCCCCAATTATTAATATCCTTGAATGTGTCAAGTATAATAATGGGAGGAGACCTCTAGAGTCTAACAATATTTCAATAAAAACTAACTTTACTAAGTATAGAACTGACAAGATGAGCTAGTGAGTTGATGAAAATATCCAATCTTAAAGATAATGACCAATATTTCTTGAGTTAGAATTGTTAGGTAGACTAGGTTACTTCACAAGGGTTATATCTCTTCTTATAAAGGATGAAATTAGACTTGTGTCATTTAAGTGGAATGTTTATACTAAATATGGATGTGTATACATGATAATAGTTTTTTAATCCATGAATTCTAGAAAATTCTAGCTTGTACCAAGCCATACGAGGTCACAAATAAGGGACCTCATCCTTGGTATCCAATCTATATATTAACACAATAGTTCAAACTCACAAGCTTAGCATCCAAATGTGTGTTTGAATTCTAGTAATGCATTTGGGCATTGACTCAGAAGTTAGGCATGACCACCAATAATGAAGCGAAAATGAAGACTCTTTCCTTAGGTTTTTGGCTATGTTTGGATAAAGGAATTAATGATGTATACATTGACGGAGACTCCCAAATTTGCATAAACGTTGTTAGAAATCACAAGGTGATGAATTGGAAATTACAAGGATAGTTATCCCTGATATGGCAAAGTTTGAACCAAATTGGGGTATTTTTTATCGCCCATGTCCATAGAGAGGCCAATGCAGCGATCAACGTGATGGCCCACATTGGTGTAAGGTTGGACTCAAATGAAATAATTTACGAGACAAAAAATATGCTACATGAGTTGGAAATGTTGGTCAACAAAGAATTAAAGATATCAAGTTTCCACAATCCATCATTTTATTTGAGTATGATTTCTGGACTTGATTGTGTCGCTGTTTTTTATCATCAATGTTTCAAATCATACTACGTGATCCATCATCAAGATGAAAGAGAGTTGAACGAGAAAACGTTGATGATAAAAAATGACGACACAATCAAATCCAGAAATCATACTCAAACAACAAAGAATTGTTGGTGGCCATCAACGTCCCTTCGTCCTGTTTGACGGGTACTGGCGTGAATTACTTTTGGCAGCGCGGATACCTGGCTCATTTCTAAATTCTCCCTACTGGGGGTACTTTGGACGCCAAATGGCGGTACCTACATATGATATATGACTGTTAATCAGTCAATTCAGGTGGCCGAGAGATTTGGAAATCTTTCTTGATGGCTTGTTGGAAGGTGTTGGAAGCTGCACACGGGCTATATATGAAGGTTCTGGTAGTATCTTATTGCTTATTCGTTGGCAATGGCATCTCGGTTTGGAGTAGTTTTTTGGTGCTCAAAGAGGGGTCGAGATGGCCCCCAAGGGAGACCAGTGAGGAGTAGATCACTTTCCTATTCTCGAGTACGCAGGAGAAAGAAAAAGCTACCGTCAGAAAGGTAGTTGGAGAGGAGTTTTGGGCTAGGGTCCACACGCATGATGGGGAGGTTTTGGAGCGATTCTTTAAGAACTATATCCAGTGCTCAAGGCCAGGCTGTGGGGCATACGCGTTGCTAGTAGGTTCGTTCGCAGGGAACTCTCGGATATTGTCATGGCCGCCATTGATATGGTTTAAATTAAATGGATATCCATTATAAACGAATATCTGTCTTAATATGGATATCCGATTTTTTTGATGCTTGCTATGGCAACATGTATTCGAACTCAGAAAAAGTCAAAGCAAAATTTCGCAATTTTTGCTGCATTTTTAGGCAAGCAAAAAATGCCTTCTCTCATATCATCACGTTTTGGATTTCCATGATCTTTCATAAATCCAACTATTCAATTGTCCGCCCCTTTGTCAATGTATCGTCCCCTTGAAATGACCCTAGGATTTAGTCAGATGAAGGTTCAAGTTCCCATTATAAAATTGATGAGCGTCCATGAACAAAGAGATAGGACATTACTTTATTGTAGTTCTCTTGTAGTCTCTAATCAACCAGTAAAGCTATAAATGTTCCAAAGGGGTTGCAAATGAAGCTAGTGTCCAAGAGGCACCTAAGATTTACTTGGGAACCATGTCTACGAGTAAAAATAAGGTAATTAACCTATTTTACATATATTTTCTGATAAATAGCCAGTTGGTACATAATTTTATGTTAGATTCTAGAGAATCCAACAATGTGATACCATTAGAAGTCATGAATCAACTATGCCTACAATTTTCAATATCTTATGGATTTTTTTTTCATGGGTTTTTGTGAAGTAAATGCAATTGGGGTAGTTAATCATGTTGAAATTTAGATTTCTACATACCCTATCAAAATATTCAATGGACATTAGCATAGTTGATTACCTAGCTAAATAGGGTATGTTGATGTCTAGGAAATGGGTAGCCTCAATTTGTGGTAGCATTTATATGGACTTGTCTTATGCTACTATACCACTATATGGGAAAATATTTCCAATTATATAGAGAGAAGAAAATTCTAGGTATAGTGGAGAATCTAGATAAAGCAACTAATGATTTTGTTACTTAAACACTCGACTAGATTGTTTCATTGGATACTATGATGATGAGTTTGAAAATTAGGTAGACCTTGATTTATTTCCCCCACATCAATATCCAAGAAAAAATGGTATTTAGAATAGGCATTTTGGCAATGCATGTTCAATATAATGAAATGGTGTAGGGGTTGTGTTGGTGTCGCATGAGGGAAAACATTTTAAGTTCACATTCAAATTAAACTTTGAAAGCACTAATAACATGGATGAATATGAAGATTTGTTTCTTGGATTGAACATGGCTTCCAAGTATTGGACCAAATGTATTAGGCTACATGGTGATTCAAACCTTGTAGTGTCTCAAGTTAGGGGCACATATGCTACAAAAAAAAAAGATTAAGGATGTAAAATAATATTATGTGAGACACCATTGAGATGTTTGATTATTTTGACATCAAATGGGTCGAGAGAGATAGCAATGCAATAGCTAATTCCCTTGCTATATTAGCTTCAAAATTGGATGTATCCTTAGCTTCCCAACATTGTAGGTATGGTGTTTAAATTGTTACCATGCCTACCATTTTTTACAACATTTACAAAATTTTGAAAGTTCAATGATGATTCAACAAATTTATGAGTTTTTAAGTTACAATAATCATTTTGAAAACTAGCTCATCGATTGGTATCCCATGGTGGAGAAATATTATAAGCTAAAGAGATCCTTTTGGAAATCAGATAATACAACTATAGTGTAGGAAAATGTACTCCTTTACATTTTCACACTTTGTTTGAGTTCCTTCAATTGAATTGGACTTAATTATGCCATAATAATCCCTTGTAGACACTAAAAATTGTCCTACACCTGCGACTTCTAAATTTTTCATCATCTCTTCTTTTGTCTTTGATATTAATTATTTTTTGAAGTCATAAGTCTTTTGTTAATTAAATAATTTTAATTATTTAATTAATTCATTTCTATCTTTATTCCTCCTTGATTAATTAAATAAATTTTACATCACTAATTAAGTCCCTTTCTTTCTAAAATTAAATAAATCTTCATTTATTTAATTTTTATAATAGCACTTTCCACTATAATTAAATAATTATTTTAATTATTTAATTATTCATTAGCCCTTTTTGTCATAAATTAAATAAATTTTATTTATTTAATTTGGTCTACTCTCTTGAATTTTGAATTAAATCATTATTTAATTCAAAAGGTCCTCTTTGTCACATTCCTCTATAGTTAAATAATTATTTTTAATTATTTAATTAGTCATTGGCCACTTAAATTAAATAATTTTTATTATTTAATTTCCTCTCACCTATTTATCTGTGTCAATCATTATCTATCCATGTCTCAATTAACCTCCACCCTTGATTAAATTATTTATAATTTAATCTTGACCGCCAATCCTTATCATTTGCCCTAACCCTATTCCATACTATATCTTTCATTCTTGACCATTGATTATTAACATTCAATCTTAGTCTTTCATTCAAAATTGTCTTTCCTATAAAAGACCTTGTCATTGTCATTTGTCACCTACCTAGACATTTGCCTACACAAGCTTATGCTATCTTGCTATCAAGTCTATCAACATCAAGTCAAGTGCATCCATAGTCAATTAGAATCTTAGAATCTTCAATATTTTTCTTTGTCATTGTCATTAGGCCTATTTGCATACTCAAAAATCTAAGGGAAATTATCTTATTCAAGCAAAATGGAGAAGTGCAATGAAGGTGAATCAATGGTGGTATGAAGACTTTTGGTAATATTGTTCCAAATTTTTATGTTTTTTATGCTTATTTGTGTTCATTGTTTATTAGGCTTTGATTTACATGCATTATTGTATAACCTTGATATTTAACCCTGATTTGCATCCCTATTTTGCATCTGCAAGCCTAATAAGTTACATTTTTTTGAAGGGGAAACCTGGCAACAATTGATGCCAACACATAATACTTTACCTTGAGCAATTTGTGTGTTCTAGGAATAGGGACCTAGGATCCATTCGTGCATGGGTGAATGGGTCCTCCCATGCATGAATAGATCCTCCCTATCCCTTTGAAACCAAATTTAAAATATGTTTTTGGTAATATTTTAATGTCGCCGAATTTAAATTTTAATGTCAGCTTGTCATGTTTAATTTCTGGGAAATTAAGGATAGATATCTATAAATACAAGTTCTTTTTAACAATTCAAATCTAACAATTTAAGAATAGATAGCTACAAACTAACACTAGAGGATCATGAAAGTTGAGCAAAACCTCTGCACAGAGACCCATTCACCTATGGGCGAATGAGTCCCAGGCAGCCTCTTGAATCTATATTTTGGTGATAGGTACACATCACTCTACCATTTCCAGATCTGTCGAAACTTTGTTGTTTATGTTTGTATTATGCTTTAAATTGATGTTTGAAGTTTGAATGAGCATAATTGAGTTGATTTACTATTTTTAGTTTTTCTCCCAAAAGTGTTGTTCAGGTTGGTGCCATTGTCCTCAATCATAAGGAAATAAACAAATTCCCTCATTGAGTTGACTCGCCTAAGGGTTGTAAGTCAATTCTTTGTGGGGATCTCATTTCCTAATGAAATAAAGGAAAATAGGTTCATCCATATCAATCACCTCATATCACATATCATTTTTCTATATCTCATATTAATGAACTTATTTCCCTTCATTTCAACAACTTAAAATAAATAATATACCAAGATGTTTTGTTTCCTTAGAGAGAATATTTGATAATATTGGTTTTTATTAAACAATGAGTAAGCATTTTAGAGAAGAATAAGTAGAAGGTGTGAACTTAGGGATAAATCAAATCCTAAGATGGTTTGCATTGGTAAAAAGCTAAAACTAGTAGACAAGATAATGTTGATAGCATTAATAAAAAGGTGTAAAATATGTATTTCTTTGTCCTATGATGAGTTAAAGGATTATAGGGAGGATCTATTCCAATACCATTCCTTTGGAGGCTAGTACAAATCTCTTTAAATAGAAGCAATGTCTCATCAACCCCATTCTCATCGCTCAAACATAGAAGGAATTGATGAAGTTAAAATATGGAGGAATAATCAAACCAATCAAACATTTAGAGTGGGTTTCTAACCTTGTTTTAATATGAAAGATTAATGAAGATATTAGGTTGTGTGTGTATTTTAAAAATTTAAATATTAATTCCCTCGAGGAAAATTATCCATTATCTATTATAGACCATTTATTGTATTAGGTGACAAGGTTTGAACTAATGTCCATGATGAACAACTTCTTAGGTTATAATCAAGTCATGGTTAAGGAATACAAGTAGCATAAAAAAGCCTTCTTAATGCTATGGGGAACATTTATATATGTTTGAATGCCATTTGATTTATACTTTCCAAATATGTGTGTGTGTGTGTGTGTGTGTGTGTGTGCCTTTTATTGGCCTCATTAATGAAATTATGGTTTCCTACCAAGATCATTTGACTACATACTTCAAAAAATGAGATGATCACTGTAAGCATTTGGAGATGATTTTATAAAGGTGTTTAAAATATGGGACGTTGTTGAATCCTAAGAAATACATTTTTAGTGTGGAAGAATGAAAGCTTCTTAGACATGTCATGTCTATGAATGGGGTTAGGATTGATCTAGAATGTGTCAAAGCAATTAACCTCGTCCCTCAACCCAAAATGGTCAAGGTAGTCTAATCATTTTTTATATAGAAAAATTTTGTTAGGAGGTTCATTCCTAGATTTACAAATAAAATAAAGGACATTTCAAAAGTATTAGAGAAGGGACAATCATAAAGTTGGGATAAGGAATCAAGTGAATCCTTTTTAGAAATCAACGATGAACTTGTGAAGGAACTAGTGTTGGTAAGCCCAAATTATTGAAGGCCTTTTCAATCGTTTTTTTGCCTTATTTTATACTATTGTTATTATTTGCTATAGAATCTAATGATGTAAGATATGAACAACCAATATGCTTGTTGAGTTGAATTAATCCATAATGGAAAATCATGTATATGTCATTGTTAAGGAGGTGAAGCATTTTAGACTTTATCTTACAAGAGTCAAGATCATCGACTTTATGCTGCATACAATGGTTCAAGATATCTTTGTGCAATATGAGGCATCAAGCAAGAGATATATAAGGATCAATAAGATCCAAGAGTATGAAATGGATGTGAAGGCAACCAAGCTAGTTATAGGTTAGATCATAAAAAAATTAATGGCTAACACAAACTTGGACACAATAGAGATCTGTTAGGTGAACTTTGACCCATCTTTTATTCCACGTTAATTGAAGGATTATTCTTGTTATAAACACATTGTATTTTATATAGATAATTAAAAGTGTCCACTAGAGTTGACTAATAAACAAAAAAGAACATTAAAGTTAAAATCTCAAAGGTATGTGTTGCTTGAAAGTTAGCTTAGAATATGGAAAAACATTGATAGTTTCCTCATAATAAGTTTGGACAAAGAGCAATCTATAAAAGTTGTTATTAAATTCCACCAAGGGTTGTGTGGTGGGAATTATATGTCAATTACCATTGCTCATAAGATTATGAGAGTGGGTCATTAGTGGCCATCGATATTCAGAGATGTGGTCAAGTTTGTAAAAGGACATGAACTTTTTGGCAAGTTGAAGTTTACAAGTGCTCCCTCTCACCATCATTTTAATACAGGCTCCATTCTAGCAATTGGGCATGGACTTTATAGGGGGAGATAAAAGAAAATTACAACATGGTTATTATTGGCCACTGATAACTTCACAAAATAGTTAGAAGAAATCTAATTAAGATTTTAGAAAGACTATATAACATGAGATGAATAATTTGAAATAGACCATCAAATTTCTTATAAGATTATTGTTTACATATATAATATGTATATTTTTAAAATAAATTATGCTTTAGAATATAACAAACAATGTCAACTATCAATTTTAAGCCCTACGGGCATAGTTTACTAGAAATATTTTTTACAAGTAATGTAATTATTATAAGATCAAAGTGAAATGGATTTTCCTACCGTGAGGAAAAAAAGCTCATTCAAATTGATGTGTTAAATATTTGCATCTTAATGAAATATCTCAGGAGCAATCCAAGTGCCTAAACCTGAGACAAAACACTATTTTCATGGATAATTGGCATTAACTATGTAGAGTTGAGATTGGATATGGTTATAGCCAAAATTTTATTCGATGTTATTGTACTAAAAATTTATGCACACAGTAATAGATCTTAAATCCATCTAAACCCAATATGAAGTGGGTATGTGCAGAAGCACAAGATTAAGTATAAAATAGTCACAACTAGATTACAGTCCACAAAATTTAGATTGCTACCATTAGTTCTATTCATAGTGTGGAGAATTACTTGATTTTTATCCAAGTCAATATTTGCTTGATGTGGTGCAATGATCCAAGCAAGGGGAAGGGCCTATTGAGCAATAGGATGGTAATCCATAGGACATTTCTCTGAGAAGTCTTTCTCAGATGGATTTTGATCCACCAACATCCATAAATGGAGATAGAGTGAAGTTCTGTTGAGAGTTGACAACAAACGGTGATAGCCATGAAGATCTCTACCCTTTAGATGATGAAAAATCCTACTTAGCCTTCTTCATGTTCCTTTACTCTTCAAATTTTCTATTGCAGAATAGTTTCCATTATTAAATGTTGTTGAAACTCTAGACTCTAGAAGCTTTTTCTTTGAAATCATGATTTATCATTAGTTTTTTTTATCTATACATCTAATTGTACTTTATATGCTTTATTCTCACTGATACTGTACATAATCTTTAAAAAGTGAGTTCTATATTAAAGGCCACTGTTTGGTTTTTGGTGTGGATTCAGTTTCATGAATATTTGGTTCCGAGTTATAATTTCATGGTAACATTTCTAGTATGTTATATTAATCTATTTTGCAGATGTAAATTGAACACATCAAGTCAGTTGTCACATTAAAGGCCCAAAACATAGATCTCTGTTCTACTTGTTAAACAAAGATCTCTGCTCTACTTGTTCGAGTATGCAAGCTCTAAAGGCAATATAGTAGAGGATCTGGACCGTTATAGACTGTTCAAACTAATTAGTTATGCATATTTAAGGGTGATACTAGTTAAACATTGATTAATTACTGGGAGCTAGTGTCAAAGAAAATCCTTTGAGATATTTATTGCTAACATGGAGCTAGTGCTCTTAATGATGATGACCTTGAATAAAATAGTCAGGGTCAAGGGTCTTTCTGATGAAGAATACACAGTCAATTTATTAACAATGGACAACACAAACATAATCTAAGAAAAAAGCTTGTAAAGATTGCTGGAATACTTCATTCAATAACAATTTTTGAATTAGCAGCAGGATCAGATGGTTATCTGAAGAAAACTTTGAAATCAACTTATAAAGTTGGTATATTTATAATGCAAAATTAAATTCATTATGAAATCTCTTTTATCTCTGTGTAAACACTAAACGATGAACATCCATGATAGATCATGGAGTTTGATCTGAAACGCTGAGACAAAAAAAATGCACACAATTTCAATCCAGAAATTTAACAATTCAATGAATATCCATCCAATCTAAAATTATTCTCCCCATATTCAGATGCAGTACATGTATATACAAAAATGCCTTTAGACCAAAAAATGCTTTGCACCTTGAACACGATAAAGCATGCAGACTAGAAAAAAATCAAATCACAGGGCTAGTAGGCAACCGTGACCAAAAATAATTGGTATGTGCCATGTACACTTGAACTTTGAGTGAGAAATTTGTAACCTTATATTGAAGGAAACCTGCAAGTTGTCATTTTTGTTAGTAATATTTTTATACAGCCTGTAGCACTGCCCTTTTTTCAGATAAGACAGTTTGAACTCATGTTCTCTTTTGCTTGATTTCAGATCTGTTTTTTATTTAGGAATCTATATTTTTGCCCGACTCCCTAAAGACCAAATCTTCATATAAATATATTAAGCAACACATAAACAGATAGCAGCAATACTTCCCCATCCTGGATATTATTTAGGGTACTAAATTCACTCATCTTACACAATCCCTTCTATGGATCCAGCAAGAGCTGCCACTGAAACAAGAAAGCAAATAAAGCTGAAAGTTTGAAAAAGAGTCCATTTCAATGACCAACATTGAACTTTATTCTTTACAATGTACATCCCCACTGGAAAGTATATTGTCAATGGCCAAAAGTTAATAGCACCCAAAATCCCTAGCACATTATTGAAGTAGGGAAACAACATTGAAATTGCAGTGGTTGACAACACAAGTGCAGTTCTCCAAAACAGCTTGAAGAAGTTAATGTTGATCGATCCAGCCAAGGGAACAGACATGCTGCGTTGGTGGTTGATAAATCTGTTATCCGGCCACTTAGAAGAAAACCATCCTTCACCAAATGCAAACAAGGGTTGACAATATACCTGCAATAGAAGGTCATCACTATCCAGAGGACAAAACTGCAATAAGCACACGAAAATCTAGCCACATATAGCTCCATATATATGCTTCCAAGCATAAATGGAGATGTATATGGCCAGATTCAGGTGCATTTATTGCAATTTAGTTCCTTGGATAGTCAGTGACCAAGAGAACAGAGCATTATAAAACATGCCTATTGTAAGAGTTCAAACTTGAAAAAAAATTGAAACTCAACAAAGATTTGACTTTATTACTCACTTGGTAAGCTCCAACCAGATGAACTGCAATGCATGCATTGGCAAAGTCGATCAACCAATAAGGCTCATAGAATCCAAACCCTGTCAAAAGGTTTCCAGGTGCATCTTCACCAAAGGCTGCATAGCCAAAGCAGCCACACAGCAGATAGAAGAAAGTTGTGATCATGATAGAAATCAAGGATGCTTTCTTCATGGTTCTATTTTCTGCAGGTGGTGATTTCAGAGTGTCCTGCACGATCATGGTATAAGAAGCTTTGTAATTATGCATCTTCTGGTCGTATAAAAGATTTTTACTATTAACAGAAATGCATTAACTCAATTTATATATACCTGAATTTCTATGACAATGAAAGAATATGGATATGCAAATGCAATATCCCCAAGAGCTTGGAAAATACGCCAAACTTTCTGAGCTGTAGTAAGTGTAGTTGTGACACTTATTCCCGATATGCTTCCATAAAACTGTCTGTGTTCTGCCATTTCACCAAGGATTTGAATATAAGAAGAATTAGGGAGATTGTTGCAGATAGATTTTCTGGCTTATCTAATAAAATTTCGGGTGACCCAAATAAAACATGAACTTCCTTAGCCTGATCAGATGTGCTCTATGCAGATCCTAAAATTTGAAAGAGGAGGAGAATCCGAACTATACCAATTACTTTTGCAATGCCCAATCCCAATCCTATGCTTGAATAGGAAAAGGACATTATTGCTGCAACAATGGAAAGCCACCAAATTTGGTCGAAATCTGGAATTTGAGATAAGATAATTTGTGTTATCCCAAAGAGGATCATAAAAGTGTACTCCGAGTAATTGCATGGAAAGTCATGTCCATATTTGTGGTAACAATTAGATTTCCTGATTGCTCTGCAATGCATAGAATGAGTAAAAGCTTAAAGTCTCAACAAGAACCTGGTATAAATTAAGCCAGGACGACAATACCTGACGTAACATACGTACACAAAGCGGTTACCATTTTATTACTTCTTACAAAACTAGTATGGATACATTCCTAAATTGAGCGCATTGTAATAGACTGTGAAGATGGTAAATAAGAATTGATTTTGGGAAAAAAACTGAATGATATACAGAGAATTGCCTTACAGATATTAACTTTTTAAATTCACTAGAAATTGAAAAGCAAGAAGTTGTTAAAAGTATATCAAGTATACCCTGGATATTAATTAGGGTAACATCTAAATTCACTCAAAATTCACAAATAATTCACTAGAGTAGGGCAGCAGTATGGAGAAGGACTTGGCATAACGCCCAAATGACTGTCTTACATCCGCCTCTAGTCCGTCTGGTGTTTCTAGGGCCTTGGCGGCTCCCATAAAAAAATTATGGAACTTATTGGATTGACATTCTACTGTCTCGCACGGGATGTCTTGCCAGTACTGATTGCCTATTTGCTTCCAGCAGCTCGGTTGTTTCTGGATCCTCCCATCTTGGAATTGAATGGGTCCATTCTAAGCCTCTTTCCAGCAACGGCACCTCTAGAAACACGATCAGATCTCAATCTTGTTTAGCCAATCGCGTGCCTAGGTTTCTCCTAACACAGATGGAATTGCGTGTGTCTCTGCAAACTTCCGACCCTTCTCTCATTCACCAGTTATAAGAATGGACGTTGAGATGGTTCAGCGTGAAAATTATCTGATTAAGCATGTCGTGATTTGTAAATTTTCGAATTTTGATGCCTAAATTGTGTGACCTACATGCATTGATCTCCACACATTGGAAAAATAACTTGGAAGATTGAAATTTTGATATTCCCCTGCTCTCGGGGTTTTTTCATTCTTGAATTCGATTTCTTGAAGGATAAGGAGTTTGTTCTAGTCCATGGGATTTTCAAGAGAATTTTCTAGGCAGTAGGTCTTGGTTCCTTACCTTTGATCCTCAAACACTCTTTCTCCTCAGCATTTTCTTGTGTAAGATTGCCTTCTCTGCCACTGCAATTCTACGAAATTAAGAGCCTTGAGGCTATTGGTAATGGATTTGGAAAATTTCACCAAATGTCAAATCCAATTTATAGATACTCTTGTTCCATTTATGTCTACATCTGTGTTTAGATAGATATTACCAAGGCTTTGCCTGTGGAAATTGCTTTACTGGTGGGTGATAAAAAATGGCAACAAACCTGTGGAGTATGAGAAAACTGCTTTTAGGTGCATAAATTTCATTAAGGGTTTGTCTGTGGAAACTTCTTTACTGGTGGGAGATAAAAATGGCGACAACCAGTGGACTTAGCTTTTAGGTGCATAATTTTTTTTTTTTAATTAACCTCTCGCCTTCCATTGTCCCAAAAAGTCCTTCAAGGCAATAGATGCAAAGGAGTCATGTTCTCGCCGATCATCTGAAACCTACTTGGTGGATAGCTGTTGAAACCCATCATTATGCGATTGCTCCAAATGTTTCTCTCGAGGCTTATGCTCAGAGTTTTCCCAAAGAAATTGAGGCCGCTGAAGCTTCCGATTTGGCTTTGATGCCTTCAACCTCTGTGAGTGAAAGGAATTCCCTAGAAACAGTCATTATTGGTTCGGGGACTATTAAGGACTCCCTCTCCATCCCTCCCACTCCCTTGCTTAAGGACTCAAGTTCAGTTATAAACTCTAAGAACATTTTGTGTGGGCTTGAAACAACTAGTGGATTCCTAATCCTTCTGTTTCAGAGTGTGTTAAGGCCAAAGTCAGACACAGTTATGGAAGCATGACATCAAGCATTGCATGAGGAGCAGGACTGGACTAAGGTGAAAGAAAAGAAAATAACCTTGTAGAAGTATACATCCAGTGACTTGAAGATCCTCCATTTTGAAGTAATTTGTGTCTCGGTCAGAAGTAGTTCTAGTTGATAAAAGCTTGAAGGATAAGCCTCTTTTAAATGATTGGATTTGTTAAACCAGAAGTTACTAGAATCGTATTCTTTGACACCATTTTTTGTTGCTCCTAAGAACCTAATCCAGGTTTACTAGCATTATATATATAAAGAAAGGCCTGTCAGAGAATTCCACTGTTTATGAGCTTTGAGCCCAGGTGTCTTCAAAAGTGTGGGTTAACATTTGAGCGTTGAACCCTACCAGGCCAAAATAAAAAGAAGTAAATAATTCTTGAAGCAAAAATCTTCATCGATACCTCATGCTGATTGCAGCAGTAATTGTGTAGGCAACTCCTGTTCCATACAGGTTGATGTATTGAACTAATCCGCAAAGCCATGCTTTCCTTGCACCTGATATATAACAGCAAAACAGGTATAGTAATCACTATCAACACAGACTGCCAAAATATAAAAGGAATCTCCGCTGACATGCCATAATAATAAGTTAACTCAATTGTCATTAGACAGATCATTCTTTGACAGTGATCATAAATTATTTGGTACCAGGAAAATTCACCATCAATAAATTTATTCCCAACAATTCATCATAACAAATTTATCTTGTGGAAAATTTATCATCAATAAATTTATCTCCAACAATTCATCGCCATGACAAATATTATTGGTATAAATTTTCTACGAGATGAATTGTTGAAAGAAAATTTGTTAACAGTAAAATGTTGACGATGAATTTTCCTAGAATCAAAACTGTGTCCCAAAAATATTGTCTATATACACTCGTGTGACATTCACCATTTACTAAAAGCATCCCCAAGTAAATTCAACATCGAAATGCCCAATTCAATGTTCTAACGAGAAAAGTGAATACCCAAATAGACGGTGACAGCGTCCTTGTATGTATAATTTCTATTGGGTCCAGTGAAAGAATCTGGAAACCTGTAACAATCAGCAAGCAATGAAGTGGAATACAATGTAATGGAAGCAAAAACAAGCATGACAATAGGCCCTGCAATCCATCCCAATTGTGCAACACTCCATGCTAGTGATAAGACTCCTGCTCCTATTACTGCTGTGACTATGTGAGCTGTTGCAGTCCATAGTGTGCCTGCCATTAACACAATACAAAGTTGAGAATCCAATTGAAAAAAGGCATAATAGAATTTGATGTTAAAGACAAACAAACCTGTTCGTGGGAAGTGGTCATTCTCATCAGAAGATGAACATAGGGTTGTAGATTTGTTGTCCTTTGGATCAAGTAAAGGAGAGTGAAAGTCTGCCATTTCTCCAGAATATATCAATCTCAGAGTTCCATTGAAACAGGTGAAAATTCTGTAGCTGATCGCCTGTTTTTTAAATGGGTGTGAATATCTTTCGGTAGAATCATTGGTCATGAAGACAATTTGTTAATTTTGGCTTTGATCGTGTGGTATGACTAGTTGGTATGCTACTCTTCATAAGATACGTACATTTGCCTACCCGTTGAATATAGAGTATGGTTTTGTCTCTTCTTTAAGCTAATGCTTATAAAATCTATATAATCACAGTCAAATAATGGATTTGTGTTTTTTTTTAAACATTTAATTATGCAAAGTTATATGGAAATACAATCTCTAGGCCATATGAAACAATTTTTTATCCACTATACCATTTTACCAACTCATGTGAGTGAGCAAAACATGCTAATAATTTTAAGTTTCTTATCCATTAGTTTTTTTCTTTTTAACAAATATTTATAATATATATAATGTTTTATAAATTACTTTTGTTTAGTGATTTTTATTGATATGATATTATTTTAATTATAATTCATTTGTATTAAAGAGAAATTTCTTTAAAGTGATATGAATTTAGGAAGGAAAGATTTATTAACATTCTAATTAGATTTTAGACAAAAATATAATTGAGCAAATCATTAACACAAGTAAATAACATATTAATGAGAGATTATGAATTTACTTACCTCTTTGATGGTGATGGTAGTAGATGTGACAAAATCTTACTATAGATACACTCTGAGATCTCTCCCTAACTATGAAACTCAAAATTGAAGAGCTACTTCTAAAGCAAATAAGTTTGTCTAGATATTATACTACAATTAGATATGATCACACCTGGGATTCCACCTTCCTCTTTCATGATTGCATCCTATATATCACATTCTTATCTCTATCAATCACTTTATCTTGATTCTTTCACTTCTTATGTGATAGTTAAATGGTGTTTAAGATAGTGATGAAGAACACTACTAAGTTAAGCCCCTTCTAAGATTGAAGTGTTAGGCTTCCTTAAGACAAAGTCAAACCCCTTGCTTTTTTATTATATATTTTTTGTGAGAAGAATTCCAATCCACACAAAAAGTAGGATGTGTGGAACAATCATTATCCTTGTGAATATAGAGTTTTTTGGTGTAAATGGTGTTGAATTGGTCTATGAGATGCTTGGAATTGATTTAAATTGCCCTAGGAACTTGCCTTCAAATATGCAATCCTCAACATTAATTTGAAAGATTTTGTGTGCAATCCAACAATCCAATTTTCAATAAGAGTGAACTCCAAAAAGTGAAACTGGGATTTGAATAAGGAAGATAAGGTTGTTTCACTAGTTTTATCTAGGAGACAAATATGCGACTGTGATTCTGATGAGGGTGACAAATTAGGTGAGATCTAAGTTTTGTATGGACCAAAAGGATGAATCAATTAAAAAGATAGGTGTAAGGTTGTGTTTAGTTAGCTTGTGTGTTAGAATCCCTCAAATTAAGCACTAAAATGACACACTTAATGATTAGGCTAAAATGAGTACAAAACAATTGGGGGAAAGTGCAAAGTATGAACTTTTCTCTATATTTTTCCACACCTTAGAGTGTGTGTGAATCTATAAGTCAGGCATGAGCTAAAGTAAGATAAGATAATAACTAAAGTAACAAGCATGTCCCATAGATACAATTTGGAAGATGAACCTCATTTTTCTCCATATTTTTCATTACATTACATCTCCAAATTTACACACACAAGCACAAGAAAGAATTTGTAGCATCCACACTAACATTATCATATAAACCACAAACATATTGTATTTCAAATTCACTTGAGTTCACTATTATCTCATTGTCGCAAACAACACAAAAATGGTAGAATCATGTAGTTGTAACCAATTTTTCCCCCATGAAATCCATGTATAAATGATGTCAAAAAAGAAGACATCAAGATGTTAGGATTGCCAAGGATTAGTAATTTAATTCGCCCCATCAATCCATAATAATTGAATCCAAAATAAGAGAAAAAATGTATGTAGGGTTGTCAAAGAGTAGTAATCAAGTTAGCCACCTTAATCAACACAATGTGAAGATATATAAAATATGAAAAATGATAACCCTAATCATAGGATTTTCAAGGATTAGTAATTTATTTGGCCTCTTTAACTTATTCATGAAATACCTAGTGAAAGCATAATAATTCGTAATATGTCCCATCAAATTTGATGCATGCATTGTAATGGATATGAGTTTAGAAGGGCAGAGTGTAAAGTGGACACATGTAATAATGTTTCATAATTAGTTTATGTAAATAATATGCATGAAGCATATATAAATGGGGATAAAATGATATTTTCCCAAAGTTTGAGGAAAAGTCATAGACAAGAGATAAATCATGCATGTACAATATAAGATATCATATGTGAGATAAGCATATAAGCAAGAAATGTTTATAATTTAATGAAAGAGTGCATCATGTAAAGACCATAATAGTGAGGCCATAATAATACCATCATGAGGACTATACAAGAAAAGATACCATACAAGATGTGAGTGTTAAAGTGTGGTAGAGTGTTAATCATTGTTGTCACTAAGGAGGAGAGGTAAGTCATCATAAAATAAAATTCCCCCTAAGTAGGGGAGAAATGGAAAGTATCATAATTAAGAAATTTGAAATAAAAATGTAAAATGATAAAATATGAAATATGTAAGAAAGATGAGCATGAAAAACAAGGCATGATCAAAAGGTCAAAATAAAACATGCAACAAGAAGAGATAAGAAAAGAGAAAGGACAATAAATACAAATTTAGAAGAAAAAAGCCAAAATAAATTATATTAAAGGATAAGAGAGAAATTTTATGAGAAGAGGAGCACAAGATTTGGGGTTTCATTTAAAGGGATCAAAAAGAAAAAATAATCTATGTCTTTGGTCAACATGATGAGATCTTTTTTGAGATACAACATAACTTTGCATCATCCTCAAAGAGAAAACACAAAAAATAAAATAAAAGTGACTTGAACCACAAAGAAATGTCTATGACCACTTGTATCAACATGCAACACTAAATCAAAAACTAATGTGAGAATTTTCCCAATGTTTTGGGTCTAGCTAAGGAGGGCACCATATCCATGTTTAGATTGTTCAAATGGGTTTTTCATGAGCTTGGCATTACTAATGTGAGAGTTTGGGGTGTTGTGATAAAAGTTAGGGATTCTTCGCAGTCTTTTGTTCAAACTCAAGTTGATGAGTTGTATGATTCCTTGAAGATTGTTGTTGAGGAGATGTTGAAGATGAAGAAAAATTTTGAACAAAGAATTCTGACCTTGGAAGAGCAGATGGGACAAGTTACCATGAAATTGGATAAGGTTGTTGAAGGGACTAAATATTTTATGAGGTATGAGGCTAAGGGCCTTTCTATTCTTGATGAGAAGGCCAAGAAATAGATGGAGGGAGTTCCTGGTGAGAGAGAAGTTATTGGGGAAAGGAAGGTGGTGGAGGAAGCTTCGGTTGATAAGATTGTTGGCTCGTAGGATGTTTTGGTTAATGAGGTAAATATTTTGGGGCCCGATGCTAGAACTCGCAACAAGACCAAGATGCAAGTTGGGGTCCGTACTAAAGAAATTTCTGAAGTCATGGATGCACATCAAAAGACTATTGAGAGCGACATGGAAGTTGCTAATATTTTGAAGAATATGTAATTTTTTGTTTTTTTCCTCCTTTTTGGCAGTTGTCTTATTGATGTTTTGTTGTGTGTTGGTTGTTGAATGTTCTGTTTAGTTATCTTTTGAAACAACTTTCTTTTTTTGTAAAGAGTTTTTGTGCCCCTTCAAAACTTGTTTTACCTCTAATAAAAAACATGCAACACTAAAGGTGTCTTTGTGTTATCCACATAAGAAAAACATCATAAAATGTAAATAAAAGAAAATCAAAATAGAAACATGAAAAAAGAGAGGGTTAAATCCCAACTAATAAGATCTTGAAAATCATCATGCATTAGAAGATCGCCATCATCCTAGTCATCAATAGTAAAACATTCAATTAGTAATCATGATTGAGATGAACGTAGATTTCAATATAAGGTGGGTTCCTTTACAAAAGTTGGAGTGAGAGGAACAATATCCAGTTTTAGTTTAAGCACTCAAACTTGTTTGTTTCTTCCTTTTGTATCACAATATGTGCTTTATCTTTCATTTAACACTAGTTTTGATGATATGTGTACTTTTTTCTTAATTTTCAAGCTATCTTTTTTGGCCACAATACTTTTTTTATTTTTCTTTTTAATTATAACCTTAGGTAGTATTCTATTGTTATACTATTATATTTTTTTATTTTTTTCATATCCTTGATCTTTTCTAAAATATGATAGAATTAGACTTTTGGAAAGATCTAAATTTGGATCATTTTTTTCATTTCATTTTTAATGATTATTGTTATTTGTATGTTTTAAATTTTGGTTTTCCCATGCAAAGGTTATTTTATAGTATGAAGGAATGTATCAATAGTAAATTTTGAATGTTCCGAAAGAGGTTAATAATTTTATCATAACACTTCGACTACTCACCCTTGATGAATGAATTTTACACATTCATGTAAAATGAAAAGTATGACTTGAAATTATTCTATTCATATGCATCCAAAAAGGATATTAAATTGATCAAAGGTTGAAAATATGAAAGAGCTTGTGTTCTTGTTTTTGTGTTATTCACAAGCATAAGATGATGCATCTAAGAATACCACATGTATTGTGTCATTAGAGCATTTAAGAGACACTCCTAAGTCTACATATATTTCTCGATAAAAATAATTAGTGTATTAATATTCCTTTGTGAAAATTTTAAGGTATGATCTAAGATCCATCATAATCCTTTTGGTTGTCTTATGTGATATAGTGGCCAATATGTAAAGAGGTCCATGGTACCCATTATTAGTAATTTCATCTTGAGAGAATGTAATAGGTAGAATGCAAGGAGTGATTTGTTTAGATTGTTTAGTAATGTTTCTATAAAGTTATCAAAATCAAGAGAAAGAGTAGCATTTTTTATTCTTCAACATGTATCGCTTCCTCAATAATATCCACATGATTAGATTGGGCATGATGTGGAAAGGGCTTAATGTATATTTAAGTTTTGGTCAAGGAGAGAAAATAATAGTTTTTCCTATAATTAATGTCTTTCTTTCACATTTATCATTTTATTATCAATGAGATATTAAATTTTATATCTTGGACTTGTACATTTTTCAATGCCATGCCCTTTTACTCTATGATAACTGCAAAAATCCTTTACATCACAATCCTTTTGGAACATAAATAGATGTAGTGATAGGGTGAATAACATGTAAGATTATCATGTAAGCCTCTAACAAATTGTATAGTACTACTTGGAGGGGATCATAAAGTTTTGTATATTTTCTATAACATTTTGGGCTTACTAGAGATGATATTGGAGTTCATGAAAGATGTACTAACATTGTTTGTAGAAGGCTTCATATCATTCTTATGTGGAGTATCACCACCCTTATTGAAAGAATATTTTTGTGGAAATCTAGAAGAGTATAAGGAGTTTGGGTGAGGATGTGAAGAACTGTTTGTGAGCACATATAATAATAATCTTAACTAAATATTAATAATATATTTGTTAATGTATTTTATGGGATTAGAATTTAAATAATATAATCATTATTTTTCCATTAGGTCCTTGTCTACATTCAACCAAAATAAAAAATGTTCACCTTAAGATCAAAAATAACATTCAAATGTTACACAAAGGAATTAGATAATTTCACATATGAGTGTATCAAACTAAGAAGCATGAATAAGGCCACTCAAATACACAATAAAGTTTCCTATCATTAACAAGTGGCATTAAAAGAGCATAAGTAAATCACGTGTTCCACTTTACCATTATATATTTTAAACTTAGGGGCCACAAAGCCATTAGGGAAACAATATGCTAATTTTATAAGAGAGTGGATTACTTTTTATTTCACTAGTGATATCTTTATTAGTACTTGGAAGAAGGTAATTACTATACTTTGCATTTCATTAAGTCTCTTAATAATGGTGTTAATGTTTTGCATATGGATTTTATAAGTAGAATGGGATGGGGGAATATGGGTGATCATATGATGAATAGATGCATTAGGATATGGTGGAGGAAGGAAAAATGATGTGTGTGATTCATGATGGCATAATGGAGTTATGTTGGATATGTGAGATAGGAAATATGAGAGGATTAGTTGTAGTAGGTGATGTGTAGGATGTTTGAGGAGTTAAAATAGGGGAAACAACATGTGGAATAGAAAATTTAGGAAATGGGGTTTAAGAAAGGATAATAAAAGAGGAAGCTTCAAAATGTGGAGGGTTGGATGTATCATTAGGAGAGCTTGAGATGAACTTATTTTTCATCAATACCTTCAAGTAATATAATTCCATAGTATTTTTCATAACTATATTATGAAGGGCATTAACTAGTTTGGAATTATTGTATTACTATCAATGTGATCCAAATCCTCTATAAATATTTGAGTAATATAAGTGATATCCCTCTTATCCATGGTTGCAAGACGAGCATCATGATCAAAGGATTGCCCCTCACTAAGATAGATAAAAAGATATTTTTTTTTAGTAAGAGGTGCATAAATCTAGTTCATGGCCATTATTAGATTTATCCTAGGCCTCCTTTTGAGGGGAAGGTCAAAGATTAGTTGAGATCAAGGCACACAAGAAACCTATTAAAAGAGATAAGGAAAAAAAATAAGAGAATGTTTAGATCTAATTTATAAAGTTAAAAATAAATCAAAGGTATTATATCTAATTTATAAAGTTAAAAATAAATCAAAGCTAATCCCATTTTTGTTGTTTCCACAATTATATGAGAAGATTTATAGTACACATAAAATCTAAGTCGTGATACATTGATTATTGTTGTTAATGCATGATGCTCTAGTCTAAATTATTTTAAATTTATCTAGAACAATTTGAATGAATGTTGTGAGATGTTTGCAATTGATTTGGAAATGCCATAGGAGCTTGCCTTCAAATATGCATTCCTATGTGTTAATTTATTTTTTTCATGAAATCTAATGAGCAATGACCCAAGTTTAGGAAAGATTCAACTTGGGGAAGGGTAAGTAGATGGAAATAGGGGACAAAAGGGGGGTCAAAAGTGGCAACTTTGTTCCAAAAAGTAGCTAAAGCTAAACTTGGATGAATAATTCAAGATGTGTACACTCAAAATTTGAAGATGCAATAAGAACATGAATTATGGTACACTCTCATTCTAGTTTCTAAATTGATAAGTCTTTTAAAAAAATATTAAGGTTAAGAGGGTGATATTTTGAGCACACACAAAATTGTTTTGATTCTTATCACTAAAATATAACATAGTGTCTAATGTGTATCCACTATTCTTTTGTTATATATAGCCAATAGTGAGTACTACAAGTTGTGTATTTTTATCAATTTCTTTTGTGATTTTCAAACTAGATGCATTCTGAAAACTACACCATTGAGAATGTGTGTCATATAACTTACACAAAAATAATAATAAATTTAATTTTTTACCATGTATAAAATGACGCATAAAACAAAATGCTATATAATTTTTTAAAATCTGGATAAGAAAATCAAAAGTTATAAATTAAACTCAATACATGTGTATTTGAGGACTGTGAAAATACTTTAAAATATATATATATATACCTTAACTTATTCAAAATATAAAAAACTTATATGGATAGAAAGAATTGGCCCATAATTTTAGTGGTGGTTTCATCAAATTTTGTTACACAATGATTAAATTTGATGATGTTGAAATTTTAAAATATTATTGAATATAAAAAACACATCTTTGGGAGGTATCATAGAGGTATAATCCTTAGACTTGGTCATCCAAGCCTATTCCAATCCTAAAAGGGTGCAACAATTTTTTGAAAAAATAGCATGAGTGTGTTATGTAATACTCTTGAGTTATGTAACTTTATCATATTATTTGCATCACCTAAAATTAATATAAATAAGCAATAAAATGGTAACCTATAATATGGTCCCATTTACAATATTGCACATGCTTAAGTAATCCATGATTTGATCCCTCTCTCCCTTTCTCTATCTCTCCCTCTTTGAATCTATCCATCTCTCCCTCCCTCTATCTCTATCTCTTACCTCTCTATCATTATATCTCCCTCTCCCTCTCTTTATATCTATATTTCTATTTATTTCTCTCTCATCTCTATCTCTATCTTTATTTCTATTTCCATCTCTCCCTCTCTATCTATATCTTTCCTTCCCTCTCTATCTTCATCTCTCTCTATCTCTCTCCCTCTCTATTTTTATGTCTCCATTTCCATCTCCCTCTTTCTATCTCTATATCTTGCCCTCTCACTCTCTCTATCTATATATCTATCTCCATCTCCCTCTCTCTATTTCTATCTCTTCCTCTCGATATCTCTATATCTCCCTCTTTATCAATATCTTTATCTCTAATATCTTCATATCTCCCCCTCTCTATATTTATATCTATATCTCCATATCTCAATCTCAATCACTCTTTCCCTATACCCTCTCTTTATCTCTACTTCTCTTTATCCCTCCCTCCCTCTCTTTATCCCTCTATCTCCATATCTCCCCCTCTCTATCCTCTCTATATCTCCATGTTTCTTTCGACATTTATATCTACCTTTACCTCTCCCTCTCTCCTTATTTTTGTATCTCTCCCTCTATTTATCTCTATTTTTGGTGACTAGAGTTGAAGGTCCCAAAATCCCTAAGGTTGGATCTTATCCCAAGTGCTAGGGGTATCAATCTCAACATGAAAGCCATGAAAGATCCTATAATGAAGATGGGCACCCACAAAAAAATTACAAAAGTGAATAGGATCTCCTTTACTTCTATATTTTCTAGACCACAGTGTGATTCCCTAAGATGATATTGTATACACCTAAAATTGGTCTCGTGAATCTGATTAATTAAATATGACTTATTTGATTAATTACCCTAAATTCCTCTACTATTGAATAAATAGAAATATTTATTTATATAATTCACATTTAAATTCTTCTAATTCTACTATTATCCCATCGTAATTAAATAAAAAAAATGAAATACTTTGTCTTATTTAATTATCAAAATCCCCTATTTATTCTATCTTAATCACATCATTCAATCAAAATTAATTAATAAAGGTTAAATACTTTGTTGTTTAATTATCATATTCCTTTTATTTAATTTAATAAACAACTCCTATAGTTTGTTTTATTAAATTATTTATTTCCCCTTTTGCTAATTTAAATAAATCAAAATATTTAAATAAAAGCATTAAATCAATTTCCTCTATTCACTCACCTACCAAATTAGATATCATATTTCTAATTTGTCTAATTTAATTCAACTAGTATTCACGGGAAGCTGTGAAGACAAATTGGAAATCAATCTCTCAATCTTCTTCCTTTCATCCTTCCTATCATCTTGCCTGGCGTTTTCATGGGGAGGAACCATTCCCAAAATCTTCTCAATCTTCTCAATCTCTCACCATTCAATCCTCCAGATTGAATCCAAGCCTCTACTTTGCTGCCCCTGTGCAAATTTGTTGTCGTGAATCTATAAATACAACCTTTCAATACAAGAAATGGATCCCAACTTTGTGCAATCTCGCTCTACAGGAAATAGCAATCAAGCATCACAAAAATAGAAATCATAGAAATATCATTTTAGTATCATAGCAATTTAGAATCATAATCATATCTACATCTTAGTTTTACTGTAGCTTTCATCATAGTTTTCATGTCAGAATAGATTATAGTAGCTTCTTTTAATCATTTAAAAATCATTATCAAATCATCACATCATTGCATCTAGCATCATTCCATTCTTTAAATTGACATTTTAATAGCCATAGTGTTTTACTAAATCTGAGAGCACCGTCGCTTAATAAATCTTTAGAAATAGGAAACAATGAGATGCTTTCAGTAGATTCTTGTTTTAAATTAGTTTATCTGAAGAATTTTTGATATAATGTTTCATTAAGAAGCGTATTTACCTTTTTTACTTATTCACACTTACAATTTGGTGCTCACCATGGGGCCTAACCCCATATTTCATAATTTTTTTCTGAAAAGTATTGTACAAGATTCTGGCATGTTCATTTTAGCACGATCGATAGATTTTTCAATGCTTTAGACAAAAAATATAGTGCTTCTAATGTTTGTTTTAGCGCTTCTATATGCAAAGTAGCACTTACACACTTTGTTTTAGTGCTTCTGAGGTATGTTTTAGCGCTTTTGTATCCAAAGTAGCTCTTACACACTCTATTTTAGCACTTCTAAGGTATGTTTTAGCGCTTATGCAGTCTGTTTTAGCTCTTTTGACCTATGTTTTAGCGTTTTGACAGTCAATCTTTAAATGGCCATATCTTGGTCATATGGAGGTCTTTTTCAAAAAACAAAAAATTTGAAATGGGGTAGAATTTCATAAGTTATGCAATGTTGTAGGTATTTCTCACTTTTTGTAGAGTTAAAAGTTTCAATTTTACATTTAAAGTCAAATCACATTGTAACTTGGTCTAAATTTTAGGGTTTTTATGCTTAATCATTCATCTAACCCTTATATCTTCTTATTTCTTGATCTCATCAAACATTTTGAGCATTTATTTCAGGTTTTAAGAGGAACATGGAGCATTAAAGTGAAAAAAAAAGCATTTGATATCCATTGTAATAGTGTTATCAAACACTCATGGGAAAATAAACCATCATATGTTATTTTTCATTCATGCTTTACGACTAAGTAGCATTAATTTGGGCTCAAAATTTTCCATCTACACAAGCTTTGTCAAATTTGGTTAAAAAAGAACATTAGAAACTCACTGGTTTTTGGATTTGGATTAAAATTTATCAATCCTAGGGTAGCCATTTGGTTTGAAATTTATCAATCCTAGGATAGACATCACACATTTTGCTATATCAATTAAAATTAACACCATGACTTTTGTGAAGCAAAATCTTCACATAGAATAGAAAATTTGTCTTTTGGGTTTAAAAGTTAAATATTGATTATTGTTCTTGTATGGTGATATGCCTATGCTCTCCCCTTAACTGGGTGATCAAAATGACAGAATCATCCTTTGATTTCATGCAATTCACGCTTTATTAAATCCTTTAGAAGGCATGTTGTAGTGGGAAAAAGTACTCACCCTACGGGAACGACCTAAGTGGGAACGCCTAAAGCCAAGGATTCCAACCCACTATAATCAAAAGTGAGTCGTTGATTAAATTCCAACTCGACGGAAGTGTGCAAGATAACCATCCCAAAAATCTTTGTTCTAAAGATTGGGAGGTCTCCTAAGGGATTTTATCATTTGTCACTCTGAATGGAAACCCTATCTACGAACCATAGTGTAGAATCCAGTTGGGTCAGTAACCAAACATTATAATACTTATGGTGCAAGGGGAGGGAAGAATTTTCCCCCAAGAGACTCACCATATAATTTCCAAGGACCGTTTTCTCAAGGGATCAAGAAATCTAACCTTGAGTACGCACCTAGAAAAGAAAAAAACACAGGCGCCCTCTAGGGGGTGACATGGTTGTGTGAGTCAACGCAATTTTAAGATGTGGGTTGTTGAGTATAATGATGACCTTTTTGACCTTAAGAGTGAGTCTGTTTGAAGTGTATTTTTGTTAAACAAACCAGTGGAAATCAAGGAGGATCATGTTTGATTCTTGAACATGCACTTATTATTTAGACTCTAGATCTTAAAAAAACAATTTTTTTACAAATTTTTGTTGTGTTTTCAAAACATTAATTCAGATAAGATCATCCTGAAAACACAAAGAAAACAAGAAAATGGAAAGCTATTGGAAACCCCTGTCAGATAGTTAACATCAAATTTTGGATTTTTATCATAACATAAACTTTCCTAAATCAAATCAAGAGTCTTAAACTTGCATAAACTGGACTTTATAATTGAATTTGTTCAAATCAAACCAAGATCTACCATCCAGAATTGTCTCAATCAACACATTTGATTAGTAAGTTAAGTTTGAGGATCATTCATCATAAATCAAAGAAACTAAACTGTATAATCAAACTTATCAACTTAGTCTAATCAATAGAATCTATCATTCTATTTGACTTGAGTTAATATCCTTGACACTATACCAAACTAAGATCAAAATTTTATTGAAAACAATAACGTTTGTATGTCCATTTTAACAAGGTCACGAAGACTAAAAATCCAAAGAACAGGAAATTGAAACTCAAACCACCATGGCCGAAATAGATGAGGATAAATTAAATGATTTAGCTCATCAAATGAAAAAACTTCAACAACAAATATGGGATATGCAAATGGAAACAACCATAAAGAGATGTTTTCTGCCAGACATTTGTTCATATTCCTTTGACAAAAATCTTGACATGACACCCTCTCCACCAACAACTACATCATCCAATTTCGATATCTTTGAATTTTTGAAAAAATTAAATCAGAAGCCCAAATCTTAGTCCTCAAACACAAATGATATTGAGCAATCCTATCATGTCATAAATTTATCTCCATCCACCATAAACCAAAAAAAAACTCAAGATTCTTTCACTCAAATTAACAATTCCATCCAATCATCCTCTTTTATCATATCTTCAACATCCAATGATTCATGTCAATCTCTCAATCCAAAGCATGCTAGCATAGACTCCCCTACACATCAAGATCAAAATATTCTTTCCACTCCATCCAATGATATCAACATTCCGCAAATTCTTCTAATCTTTGATCAAGATCCCATTTCTCAAGAATCTTATGGTGATCCCCTCCTTTCACTTTTCATCCAAAATAATTCCCTTCCATCTCAAGAGACAAGTATCCTTTTGGGTTCTTCTTCCATGTCATCTAATCAATCCATACCATCTCATGATTCTATTGCATCACAATAGCATGATATTCTTTCCATCCTATCTAATGATGTCTTACCAACTGATGATCAAGACATGCTTTCTACAAATTCTCATGATTCCCTTCCTCATCAAGGTCAAGATATGATTCCATTCAAGGATACCCTTTCATCCCATGAAGATGTTTATCCTTCTCGTGATCAAGATATGCCTTTCATACCACTTCATAATGATTCCATACTTAATAAAGGGCAAGCTACTTCCTCTCCTACACCTCAGGAAACTTTTCCAAGTCAAGATCAAAACACCCCATCATCCCCATGTCAAGAGCCTATTACACATATTCAAGCTATCTATGAAACCCACACCTATAAATTGGGATCCTCTACCTTCATCCATTCTGATTTACTTCCAACACCTATCCTCTCATCCATATCATATCCTCCCCAAAATGTACTTGCATATTTTTTCATAAACAATGCATATCCCATTGGTAAATGTATATGTCAAAGTATGAATTACAAAGGAAAAGGATTATGCCTTCATGAGCAAGGTATCCTAGAACCGCTTTATTTTCAAAGAAATTCATATCACCATGGTCTTGGCTATACACCTAAGTGTCCTAGTTCGTCAAACCTACCATCTATCTTAGGTCCTCATCCTAATCATCCAAACATACCATCTATCCTAGGTCATCATCCTAATCCATCAAACCTTCCCTCTATCCTAGGTACATATCCTATTTCTCAAGAACAACAAAGGCACACATCCTTGATGCCCTTTCAAAATTCTACCCACATTAACTCATCCATAATACCTCCATATCATTCATCTCAATCCACCCCTCCCATTGCTCTTGGAAGCAATTTGGGTGCCAAATATCGAAAGATTCTATATCAAAATCCACATGTATCAAAGGATCAACATGTCTCATTGAAGAGACATGCAAAAATAAAAGAAGAATTGATCCAAAATAAAATGAAAAATATAAAAGGCCACAAAGGCCCAAAAAAGAAAAATCTCAAAGACCACAAAGACCACAAAGGTCCATAAATCAAAATAAATTTTCAAAAGGCCAAAAACGCCCATCAAAGAAAAAAGGAAATTTTCAAAGACCACAAAGGTCCATAAATCAAAAAGAAAAATGTCAAAGGCCACAAAGGCCCACAAAGAAAAAATCAAAGTCAAAAGTCATGTGGATTTTGAAAAAGTCTCATAGAAGCAATAAAATCTAAATTTGCATCCAAATTTGCTAATCCAAAAGCTTCCTCCAGTTTTCCATCTAATAACCTATCATCTTCCAAAACCATTTTTCCTCCATCACTCTACCACCCTTCAAGGTGTGTGCCAACGTTGATCTTGCCATCCTTTCCATCTATCCATCAATAGGCCTTCCAACCTCCTATCCATTATCCAACATTCATCCCCCATCATTCTCCTTCAGGGATAACTTTAAGAAACCCCCCCCTTGGCACAAGTGTAAAATCCTGGCGAATCTTGTATACTTCTCGATGAAAAATATTAATTTTATTGGCGATTTTTTTCGTTTTTCGAGAAAAAAAAATAATCCCCATTGGCGAATCTTTTATAATCCTTGGAAGTCTATGGAAAATTGTGGTATTCGAATAAAATATTTTTCATTGGCGAGTAAAACCGTTTCTCAAACTAGAATTTTCTTTCCATTGGCGATTATAACTTTTTTCCAAAGCAAAAAATATATTTTCATTGGCGAATTAAAATGAATCTCAAAATAATAAAAAAAAAGCCAGTGGCAAAATAAAAATCATATGGGTCGTTCGATGGACGACTGTATTTGCATTCTGGAAGTAAATCTCTAAAGCACTATACTTGCGATTTGAAACCTCTGGAATATCATTACAACCATTAGATTTCTAGAAATCAATGGTTGAGATTTTATTACCGTACAAATGGTAATAAATTTTTGTTTCTCAGCGATCGGGTGACCTTGGTGGGATGCACAACTTTCGAAGTGACAACTCATTTAATGAATTGTACAATGCCATTAAGGAATGTCTTCTCAAACACCAACTGGATAGATTTAACGTAATCTTTTAAATCCTCTGAAAGGATAGATCTTAAATAAGGTATTAAGGAGTTTGGAGAAACAGATTTAGTAGAAGATTGTCACTTCCTACTGGTTAAGTTAAGTGAGCCTGCATACGAGGAAAGGTGGCAGCATTTTGAACTCCATATTCAGAGTTTCCTCAAAATGGTACTTCCAGCTGATATTAGGGTATGGAAGATGAAATTTTGGCCTTCATGCAACCAAATTTGAATTGGCTTGAAGAAGAGCAACTCGACATCATTTCCCAGCTACGTTCAATGGCGTGGAAAGAGAAAACTAGCTATGCCAACTACAACATGGTAATTTTTGTTTTAGAAGAAGAAGAAGAATGCGTTGAATTTCATAATTTTGTTATGGAAATGCAGTTGGAACTGTATAGAGTCTCGACACCTCCAGCAATTTAACAACATACATGAATCCTTTAGTGAATTGTGAATTTGTGACACATAATGATAAGGGGGCGTAGTTTCAGCTTTTGAGCGCTTTTTGAATTTTGATTGTACAGGGCATGGGGTGACAGGTCTGTGAAACCACATTTTTGGCATTAGAGAAATAAAATAATATATTTCTAAATCTATGTATTTATCAATGCTTCCTTTTAATTATGACTGAATTGTGTTTCTTCGTGATAATTGTTCAATGTTTATTTGTTAGTGTAAGGTCAAATTCAGAATGCTTATTTTTCATCTCTGAGACTTTGTGTTCAGATTAATTCATCGCTCATTCACTCTTTTCAATGCCTAGAATCTCAATGTTGTACATTTCATTTCATTGAAATTCTCAATCTTTTTGAAGAAAGTGTGGTTGGCATTGGCAGTGGCGGCGATTAATGCCATATGTGATATGAACATCCGAAGCTATTTCTTGGACAACTCATAGCTTTAATGAAATAATATTTGTAATGATTGCATATCTTTTGAATGAGTGATTTTGACAGCTTGTCAGCTTGAGGTAGATTTCAAGTTGGCACGTAGCAAGACGTTAATCAAATTAGAAATTTTAATTATATAGGATGGTAGCAGCACTCGTGGCCCATAAATAGGGATAGTGATTCAATGATTAGTAGATAATGACATAAGGGTTTTTATTTTCTAGGGTTAATAAGGATTCATGAAGAAGATGATACAGTATTGGGGATACTGTAAATTCTCCTACCTATAATTATGTAGTTACATAATAATCAGTAAAAGATGAATTTCCTTCAAGTTCAGAATGGGTGGAATTGGAAAGAAGTTGATTTGGTTAACCTAAATTTTCAGACAGGTTTTGAACCAGGATGAGGAGCTCTGATGGAGATAAGTGATATCCCAATGCATAGAGGTTGCAAGTAAAATATGGGAGTAGATTTGCTTCTCCTCTTGTATTCTAAAAGCTCCCATTTCCCCAGCATGGTTGGCCAGGAAAGCCCCATGCATTTATTTTCAAAGAGACATTTGTATTTCATCTTCTGTATGACTCTAGTTCTCGAAGGGGATACTTACATTTTGTATCTTCACGGCTCCCATTTCTCCAGGACTTATTGGAACCCCCTTTGTCTAGCATGGTTGGAAAATCCACCAGCAGAAGCTTGGAATCATGAATTTATTTTCAAAGCCACATTTATTTTTAGAGATAGATGTGTAGTAATTTTTTAGCAACAAAGCTTGGAAATTGGAATCAATTTGTAATCCATTGTAACAAGCAACAACTTGGAATAAATTATTAAATTTTGTCTATGTAAAATACTAAAGGGATACACTGACATATGTTATTTATACAAAATAGGAGCTACAGTGCTACTCATCTGTAAAAAGATATGTAATAATGTGACATTGAAATTCAGTTGCAATATAATAAATGGTTGTGTTGTGCTATTCTTGAATCTTGATTCCTTGAATCTTCGTTATTCATTTACATTTAAGAGTAAAGAGTTGTTTTCTGAGTTCAGAACTTCAGTATCACTGTCTATTAATAATTTAATATATTCAAATCAGTTTTTTTTCTTTTGAGAAATTAAGTAATATACTCTATGCAATATGCACTTGAGAATTCATGGTTATATCGGATCATCGGGGAATGCAATCATTTTTCCATCGATGTTTATGTGTTACAACAATGTGCTTACTTTTTTTATTCTATCAGTATATTGGGGACTGGGAGCACACCTTATGAGTTATGAGTCTTCGCCTTGGGGCCATCGACGGGGCTGTGATGGGGGTTCCACCGATAAAGCATTGTTAGGTCGATGTCTATGGTATAAACTTTAAAACACATGTGCATGTTAATTTTTTTAGTTAATATCATAAATTAGTAAATTACTCAAGTTTCAAGTTCAACCATTGGATGAACATTTGATGTATCCTTGTAGTTACAGTAATGAAATGAACAGAGTGATGGGATTCCCAACTTAAACCTCCAGAATCACCCTATACCATTAGATTTAGAAAGATCAACAGTTAAGATTAAGAATTTCCAACTTGTAGAGTCTAGACCTAAGACGTGTCATTCACTTTAATGTTCCAATTTCGAGAAACAAAGCATTTAAAGCACTTTGTAGTTTGTACTGCTAAGTGTCAACTGTCAAGTGATTAGTGTTTATTTTTAAACTTTAAAGTTAATATTATGAGTTATGAGTCTTCACCTTCGGCCATCGACGGGGCTGTGATGGGGGTTCCACCGATAAAGCATTGTTAGGCCGATGTCTATGGTATTGACTTTAAAACACATGTGTCATGTTAATTTTTTAAGTTAATATCATAAATTAGTAAATTACTCAAGTTTCAAGTTCAACCATTGGATGAACATTTGATGTATGGTTGTAGTTACATTCCGTAATGAAATGAACAGAGCGATGGGATTCCCAACTTAAACCTCAGAATCACCCTATAACCATTAGATTTAGAAAGATCAACGGTTAAGATTAAGAATTTCCAACTTGTAGAGTCTAGACCTAAGACGTGTCATTCACTTTAATGTTCCAATTTCGAGAAACAAAGCATTTAAAGCACTTTGTAGTTTGTACTGCTAAGTGTCAATTGTCAAGTGATTAGTGTTTATTTTTAAACTTTAAAGTTAATATTATGAGTTATGAGTCTTCACCTTCGGGCCATCAGCGGGGCTGTGATGGGGGTTCCACCGAAAAAGCATTGTTAGGCCAATGCCTATGGTATTGAATTTAAAACACATGTGTCATGTTAATTTTTTAAGTTAATATCATAAATTAGTAAATTACTCAAGTTTCAAGTTCAACCATTGGATGAACATTTGATGTATGGTTGTAGTTACATTATGTAATGAAATGAACAGAGCGATGGGCTTCCCAACTTAAACCTCTGAAATTACCCTATATCCATTAGATTTAGAAAGATCAACGGTTAAGATTATGACAATAGCAAACAATCAATAAATGGATTATCTTGAAAAATTAGAAAACAATGATAATTATTAGTGATAAATATAAAAATCTACTGTTATAATTAACAATTAACAAAAGTTTCTAAAATCGTATTAAAAATAAATCTTGTTAAATATATTCTAAAAAATAAAAATAATTATGTTTTATTTTGAAAAGATTCTAGATTAATATATATTTTTATAATAATATTATAAATCATATATATTAATATAAAAAATGATAGCTATTATAAAAAAGTCAAAAGTTTCTAAATTCATATTAAAAATATTCAAAAAAGTTATATTCTATTTTCATTTTATAATAAAAATTATAAAATGATATAATTATAAATTAAAATACTATATAATATTTTTTTACGGTTTAATAAAAATATAGCAAGTCAAACTATATGGTCTAATAAATTTTATAGCTATAATATACGGTCTAAAATTGAAAAAAGAGTCAAATATTTAATAGACCATCAAATTCCGTAATGACATGCACAGAGCTATGGGCTTCTCAACTTAAACCTCCGGAATCACCCTATAACCGTTAGATTTAAAAAGATCAACTGTGAAAAATTTGCAACTTGTAGACCTAAGATGTGTCATTCACTTTAATGTTCCAATTTCGAGAAACAAAGCATTTAAAGCACTTTGTACTGCTAAGTGTCAACTGTCAAGTGATTAATGTTTATTTTTAAAGTTAATATCATTAACTACTCAAGTTTCAACCGTTGGATGAACATTTGATGTATGGTTGTAGTTGCATTCCGTAATGACATGCACAGAGCGATGGGCTTCCCAACTTAAACCTCTGGAATCACCCTATAACTGTTAGATTTAAAAAGATCAACGGTGAAGAATTTTCAACTTGTAGTCTTGTAGACCTAAGTCCTAAGACGTTCCATTCACTTTTACGTTCCAATTACGAGAAAAAATATATTTAAAACACTTTGCACTTTGAAATTGTACAGTGATTTTTAAAGTCTTCAATCTTCGAATTGCTCATTGCAGTGCACCACCCTATTTTGGATTCCACAGTTCCACTTCCAACAACGCCATTCCAGTTTTCAAGCGTTGGGACTCAGAATCTGGGTAAGTGAAAGAATTATTGCGGCTACATTTCATCGTTTGACATTTCTTAAAATCTTATTTTTTCAAAGTTTGAAGTTTGGTTTTAGACTTTAGAGACTCAAGAATTCATTAAAATTGAGGACTAATAGGTATTACTTATTAGGAAATTCAAATTTCACAACTTCACATTTGTACAAGCATGTCTACCACCAATACCACTAGAGCAATGGGTGCTGGCAAGAAGTTGAGTCCACTTTTTGGCCAAAAAGTGGAAGTGTTTTCCTTGATTTTCAGAGTTTGACACATTTGACCTTAAAATCTGACACTTAGAGATGAAATCTTCAAACAAGTCACTAATCATAAAATGTAGTACTCAAAGTCTAGTTTCCAAATATGTAATTTATTTCAATACCCACATTGTACAAAATGAGTTTCAATAGGCTTTTGTAAAAACCACTCATTAAAAGTCATTTTTTTTTACCATACAATGCATGTGTACGACATCCATATTTTGACTTAAATTATCATATTTTTCTAAATCCTTTTGGGAAAAGACTTGTGACTCACTGAAGCATGCCTTGGATATTTTTTTGTAATTTTTTATTGAATATTTTTTTTTTGTTAATTTTTTATTAGACATATTTGTCGTTTAGAAAAATTGTTGTGTACGACACGCATAAGATGACCTAAAGTTATCATTTTTTGCATTTTTTTTTTTAAAATTGAAAAGAATTCTCTGAATTTTGCCCTTGCGCAATCTATTTGTCAAAATATTATGTTGATCAAAAGTTATCAAAATAGTAAAAAACATTGATATTTAAAGTTTATGGACCAATTTCATCATAAATTAATTAAAAAATAGAAAAAATAATTAAATTGTAAAAAAAATTACATATTTGGAATCTACATTGTCTCATCTAAAATGGGTTTTAATTTCGTCGAATTTTTTTGCAAAAAAAGGCATCAGCCATATGCCCAAACTCAGTATTTTTTGTGACATTGCTAGGACCTTCAACTTGCAGGTCAAACCAGGTCCAAAGCTTAGGTTCAGGTCCCCAAACCTTTTCCCGAATCGAAAAACAAAGCAAAAACCCGACCAAAAATTAAAATTTTAAAAAATGGGATCCTGTTTCATAATTTTTATTTTTTTTATGATTTTAAGAAACAGGATCCCGTATTTTAAAAAGCGGGATCCCGTTCTGAAAAGGGATCCTGTTTCTTAAAACCATTAAAAATATATTTTTTATGAATTTAAAAAACGGGATCCCGTTTCAAAACAAGATCCCGCTTTTTAAAATATAGGATCCCGTTTTGAAACGGGATCTCGTTTCTTAAAATCATAAAAAAATTATGAAACGGGATCCCGTTTTTGGCTCGGGGTCCCAAACCTAAATGGGATCCCATTTTTTGCAAGCGGATTTCATTTTTTTGCCTAAGGAAAAAACTTCCACGTTTCGTGGACTCATCTTTTTGCTTCTAACCCAATGTCCGATAAAAAAATACATTATACAAAATTGCTTAAAACCCCAGGTTTCACCGATGGGTACCATGATATTTATGATCCTGAAATCTATGGTAGGCGTACCTCAGAACTTAGATTTTCATCTTAGAATAAGGCTACAAAGCAAACAAAATTTAATAGTGTCTGTGCACCGTGGGTAACTGGATTAGGGCGCATGATGTTACATGAAGTTTTCCCTTGCCTAGAATTTATCATGGTCTGTGTCGAAAATTATGATGATAAGAAAAGAGAAATTGTTAATAACGATAACCAAGAAGAATTTTTATCCATTAATGTAGAAGAACTTGGAAAAGTATTGGGTTTTACAATCGAAGAATTTGGAAACCACCACATTGACCTAGAAAAGCTTGCTAGTGATTATGACGCAGTGGAAGAAAGACTGGAAAATGATTTCTTAAATAATATAGTTAAGGATAGAAACAAATTGAAAGGTGATCAGAAGCCTCCTTATAATTTAATTGGTGAAATGGGTCTTCATATAATGTTGTTTTAATAGTATTGGCGAATATGTAGGTGACTTTGACATGCTTCCCGGGATTCCAGGTGAAAATATTGATCGGTGCATTGGAAACGCGTAGTCTGTTATGGCAAATTTATTGCCTAAACATGCCTCGTAAAAAAAAATGGTTGGAAAATGGACATGCATTGGACCGATAGTCCGTGAATTCCTGGCAATTTGAACACCCTACAGATACGATAGATTCACCAAATTCGAATTGCCAGATTCCTAGAATTCGCCAATTGGCAAAGATTCGCCACTAAAGTTATCCCTGTTCTCCTTTAATGAAAACATTTTCATAAGTACTTAGATTCTTCCATCATATCATTAATCTGCCAACATTTAGGAGTCTAATTCCCATTTCCATGGTTTATTAGAGGGATATTTGGTTATGAAACTTGATGCTTAATTCCTTCCTCCATTTCCCTATCATCCATATCCTATCTTCCATATTCCTCTTGCACTCTACACATAGGGACAAGTTTCATCCATCTTATCATTCATGGTCATTATCCTTTCTATGTGCATTCCTTACATATCCACCTTTGATCTTGACAAGGTTAAGTATCTTCTTGAACATCATATATCTTATCCTATACACTTTATCCATATCTTCCATACCATATCTTTCATCTTATCCATATTCCATCATTCTTACAAAATACATCCTTTCTTCCTTTCCTTGGTCTTAATGAGGAATAGGGGAAAAATACTTGGGCCTTGTGTCTGTATCTTATCTAGTTGATCTTGATCATCCCATTCAAAAAATTTATCCTTGCTTTCTTCCATTCCATATCTCCTATCTTATCAAAATCCATGTCACCATGTCCTTTTGCAACCTTGAATCTTATCATGAAAATCATATTTAACCCTAGATACAAATCATTGTCCAATCCTCAGATATTTTTTCAATCAATCATCAACAATCATCAATCTTATCATCATCATGTCTTATGGAATCAATAATTCCTGGCATCTTAATTAATCAACCATTATCATCTTTTGACAAGAGATATGTTGCTTGTGTGACATTTTTTGCAGTGAATATTTCATTTTGATCTATCATTTATCCATGGTTGCATTACCCCTATTATGGGGCATCTTGTTCCTTCAATTAGGCATATCATCTCATTTCATCTTAAAATATCCTGAAAAATACAAAAAAAACTGAAAAAGGTGCAATAAAATCTCAAGTACATATCATTGCAATGTGGTCATGTCTCACCCTAGCTTGGGGACAAAATCCTGACCTCACTGGGGGCAATAAAACATCAAGCTTAACAAAATGGAAAAACATCAAGGAAACAAACGCAACAAAAACAATGATCAAAGCACAACCCAAAATGGAACATCAATCACCATCGGAAATACATTAGACGTTTGTATCACAACAAAAAAATCCAAAAACAAGTCAAAAAAGTCAGTTTCAAAAATTCAAAAACATGAGTCTGTGTCAGTCAAACTACGTGGTCTCTGCATGTATAATGTAGGCAAGGATAATCTTCGATCAACCCCCGAGGCCCCTAGGATAGGTCTTTAGGTTAGGTTTTTGGTCAAAATCACAAAAACATCATAAAATAAGGATGGATGATCTAATCTAAATAATGATTGAAATACTTTAAGCAAAGGTTGGATGTGTTGTATTTTGATCATTGTTATCATTTCTTTGGAGCAACTCGATGATGTATTGAACTAGAGAAGCTAGGAAGGAGAATGATATTTTCTTTGTCTGTTGTATGTGAATTAATCATAATTACTATGTGAATTGCCGCGAGAAGTACTCTACAAAGTATCATGGATGACATTCCAATTCACATAGGAAAGTGATTAATTCTTGTTTTATTTACGCTAGAAATGCTCAGGTCATCTCGGTTTAATTATACCTAGATGCTTGTGTTCACTTGCAATATCAAAAATCATGGAAGTAGTACTCAAATCATCATGGTCTAACTCATACCATCAATGCTTGTACTCACTTTAAACATTTTAAAAGGATCAATGATTATAAAAATCACATATAAAAGGACTGTTAAGATGACAATGCTTGCATATGTATATTTGCATGGTTAAATTAGATTGCATTCATATTAGTTTTTCATCTGCATTATAGATTTTCCACATCAACTAATGATATCTATATCAACTTGCGCCAAATGCGAAATCATGTCCCACATCTTTGGGAAGAAATCTAAAATCCTCCTATGATCATCACATATCGCAAATCAACAATATTATCAATCAATCAGTCTATCACTCAATCTATCATTGATCCTTGCCTATCATGAGGTCAATCATCAAAACATCAAATCAACCTCTCCTATCATGAGGTCAAACATCAATCTATAATTGATCCTCACCTATCATGAGGTCAATTAATCGATCAATCATTGGAATCTCACCTATCATGAGATCAATAATCTTCTAATCTATCAGGATCAACAATCAATATCAAATCAAAGATTGGCATGATCAAAAATCATCAATTACAAGGAGGCAAAGCAGGGTAACATGTAATCATCTGGCGGAATCAGTATTCTATATCGAGAGATATATTATTTCACCATCAAATCATCATTGAATCATTATCAAATCATTCAAAAATCATAAAATATTTGAAAAAATCATTCATTTATCTCCCAAGGGGGCATATATTCATCGATCACCTGAAAATCAATGTCTGGGGCATACTGAATTTTTTTCGTCAATACTAGCCATAGCAATACAAAAATTTATTTGAAGCAATGCGTAAACACATCACATCAAAGAGGGAAAAAATTTATAAACCTAAAATTGGTCTGGAAAATTTGATTAATTAAATATGACATATTTGATTAATTACCCTAAATTCATCTACTATTGAATAAATAGAAATATTTATTTATATAGTTCACGTTTAAATTCTTATTTAAATTATTCTAATTCTACTATTATCTCATCGTAATTAAATAAACAAAATTAAATACTTTTTCTTATTTAATTATCAAAATCCCCTATTTATTCTATCTTAATCACATCATCCAATCAAAATTAATTAATAAAGGTTAAATACTTTGTTGTTTAATTATCATATTCCTTCTATTTAATTTAATACACAACTCCTATAGTTTTTTTATTAAATTATTTATTCCCCTTTTGCTAATTTAAATAAATCAAAATATTAAATAAAAGCATAAAATCAATTTCCTCTCTTCACTCACCTACCAAATTAGATATCGTATGTCTAATTTATGTCTAATTTAATTCAACTGGTATTCACGGGAAGTTGTGAAGACAAATTGGAGACGAATTGGAAATCAATCTCTCAATCTTCTTCCTTTAATCCTTCATATCATCTTGCCTGGTGTTTTCATGGGGAGGAACCATTCCCAAAATCTTCTCAATCTTCTCAATCTCTCACCATTCAATCCTCTAGATTGAATCCAAGCCTCTACTTCTATGCTCCTATGCAAATTTGTTGCCGTGAATCTATAAATACAACCTCTCAATACAAGAAATGGATCCCAACTTTGTGTAATCTTACTCTGCAGGAAATAGCAATCAAGCATCACAACAATAGCAATCATAGCAATATAATTTTAGTATCATAGCAATTTAGAATCATAATCATGTTTGCATCTCAGTTTTACTGTAGCTTTCATCATAGTTTTCATGTCAGAATAGATTACATTAGCTTCTTTTAATCATTTAGAAATCATTATCAAATCATCACATCATTGCATCTAGCATCATTCCATTCTTTAAATTTTTATTTTAACAGTCATAGTGTTTTACTAAATCTAAGAGCACCATGGCTTAATAAATCTTTAGAAATAGGAAACAATGAGACACTTTCAATAGATTCTTGTTTTAAATTAGTTTATCTGAAGAATTTTTGATATAATGTTTCATTAAGAAGTGTATTTACCTTTGTTACTTATTCACACTCATAGATACAATAGCTATCACCATAAAAAAACTACTATTTACCTTGTTACAAACCATACCTAATGTATATTGTACCTCTATTATATTTTTCATTCATATAAATATTTATATGTTGGTTTACAATATTCAAGGTCAAGCACCTTATCAAAGTAGATTATCTACCATATGAAATATTTGAAATATTACTTTTGATAGCTCCTATTATTGTTGTACATATTTAGACATGACAGTTTGAACACAATAAACTAGGTAACACTAAAAATATGGTAAAATTGATTTTTTATGTGTGTACTAGGATGATGGGAGGGGAAGCCAGTAACTTAGATTGATGACTATATCTAGTTCAAAAATATTGTCAACAAATTCATTCAAAACATGCAATAACCTAAACCAATGGCAGTGTTAGGACTCAACCTAACAATGTCATATATTACTTGAGTCCCATCTTATTTATGTATTTTCCCTATTTGTCCATCACAAATGACAAATCTAAGAAATATCTAAAGGACCCATCCCCTTTGTGCATTTTCTCCTTGTTTACCCACCATTCATAACTAATATGATAAATCTCAAGTGGGTCCACCTTATGTGAAGTTACTTGATGTTGTATAAATATTTGGTAAGTGTGTGTGTGTATTTGAGGAACCATTGTCCTTTTTTTTATCCTCTAGAACCCCAAACCCCAACATACATTCTACTCCCACTCCTCTCTTCCTTCTCTAGTGGCCTCAAGATTTCAAGTGGACCTTGTAATTTGAAACCAAGTCCCTTACTTCTAGGTCCACCTAAGGATCTAGTCCTCATGAATTCATCTACCCCACACCCCTTAATGTTCTTTCTTCCTTCGCTTCACTAGTTTAAAACCCTAAGGTGGAACTGGGACCTTCAAACATAGTTTCAAGCTCTTGATTCCCATTCAAACCCCCATCTTTGTAGGTTCCTAGTCTCATTTCCCCTTTGTTCCCACTCCCTATGAGGTCCCCTTTTCCCACCTTCTCATTAACCTAAAACTTGGACCTCTAAGAGAACCTCAAGTTTTAATTTTTTTGGCCTTCATGCAACCTTGTTTCTCTCAATCAACATAATTCATCGGTCTCTCTTCATTCCCACCCCCAAAAATTCCCCTCCTTTTCCAGCTTGGTCCCAACTCTATTCTGGAACTCAACTAGGCCAATTTCCTATTTCCTATTTTTGACTTCATTATGGATCCCAATCCTTAATCTAATTTTACTTCCTAGTTTTTGTCCCTTCCTCAAATCTCAAACCCCTATAAGAACCTATCACTTTCAGACTTAGTTCCAATCTCCTATCTCTCCCTTCCTTCTAACTCCCACCAATTTTTCTCATACATTTCCTTTGTTAGATTTTTAAACTTACCCTACACTTCTAGATTGAGTTCCAAGGTCCCTCCTAGATTTGAAAACTTTCCAAATGGCTTATTTTTCCCCAAGAACCATAAATAATCCATTTCACCTAGCTCCATTACTTTCCCATCACTCCATTTATGTCAAATTTGACCTTGCATCCACCATCTCATCTATTCCAACTAATGAATCCATTATTTCAACTACTAGGTGTGATTTAAATAATAAATTTAATGATGAACAATAAAGTATCCATGCCACCTGTTGGTGTTTAAAATATAATCCATATAGATATTTCAAATCTCTAAGAGGTAGCCAACCCCTATCAAGGATAACTGTAACCACTAATGGCCAACTAACGAGAATCAGTTAAGGACTGAATTCTCCTACACTTTTGGCTGTGTAGGACCAAGGTGGGTAAACCTAAACGTGTTCACATGAATATTTCATGACTAGTAAGAACACTTCTTGTATACATATTACAATTCCTATACATTCAAAGGGATAGTGATCATTTCATGGTTTCGGCAGACCAGAGAATGACTACCAATGCCAAAGGGCAACGGAATTGACCCACTTATTTGTTACAATACCTCCCAGAGGAGGACAAGGTTGTATTCAAGTGTTTTATGTTCAATATTTGGATATCTCTGCTTAGAACCTACAGTCTTGAACTAATAAAATGACACAAACATTATCGAGTGCTTCATCCATTAGGCAATGGAGTCATACAAAACAAAATCCTGATACGATGAACTTATCTCACATAGCCTTACTATATGAAATATTTTAGCACACTAAGATAGTACTTCTTCAAGCATCCTGGGCATATACAACCATGAACATGTAACTAACTCTTCAAGCATTTGATTAACTCTTTGAGTTAAAGCAAGAAAACTAATTACATTTTCAATTAACTATTGAAACTGAACAGATAAACCTTTGATAAAGCTATTCATAATCCATGGCACACACCCAGGAGAGTAAACCATCTTAATTTTATAGATTTCTTTCGATATCAATAATTTAAAAAGAATATCACACTAATTTGTATATAAACCCAACCCAGGATGACTTCTTGAGACAAAATATTCATAATTTTAACTATAAAAAGGACTGTACAACTTCAGGCTTCCGAGTCCAAAAATTTTCTGACCCTTCACAATGAGCCGTGAAATCTCCTTTATAGAACAGGAGAGAAACAAGCATTAGGCTACATTGTGACACCAAATTGAATTCCAACACAAAAATTAAATTCAAATTTACATTCCTTGCCATAATGATACCGTTCATGAACAAAGGAATTAAAAACGGTTATGAAATAACCAGTTGAAAAACAAAATTTCGTTCAAAGCACGCGGACGTCCACATCCACAAAAGAAGACACGTCAAATGGACCCACTGCCAGTAATCATCAAGAAGCAACACGGCCCCAGTACAAGCAACCACTCTGAGTTCGAGCCTGCGACAGCGATGGGACCATCTTTTCTTTACCAACCTTGCGAGCACATCCCCAAACAACTAAACCTGGTGTTAATGCAGATACTGGCTCAATTTCCAAAACCTCCTCGTCCACTCCCATAAGGTCGGCCAAGGAAGCCAAGTAGTACCGATAATCCGAATCAGTCTCAGATTCATCAGAATTCGAGATGATTATCGGGGACGAACAATGTGCTGGCATCTTCCCAGTGTTCCCAATAATAGCTTTGTGAACCATGGAAGAATCAAACTTCTTCATGACCAGGGAAGCCAGCCTCATACTCCTTCCCTTAATTGATTTATTCATGATAGAAAAAGAGCACAACAACAAACAAAAGAAGGACCTTACTGCACATAGACACAGAGAATGCAATGTTGAACGCATACAACTCAATTAGCATTTATAGAGCAAGCCAGTACGCGGGGTATAATCACTTGAAGGTGATTCAAGCACTTGCATAGTTAATGCTCCAGATAACTATGAATTCCCTCAATAGAATGGCACTATTCGCACGTAGGAGGAAATTAGGTGGAGATCCTCTGGAGAAAAGAAACCTGTATCATTAATGACACGAGCAACAGCCAGGCAATGCATGCCATGCGGGCAACTCACACACCTCTTCCCTATAAATGAACCATCGATTCGGGAGGAACTTTAACAAATGGAGGGTTGAGATCAAGTCAATGGATGTTGACAATCCACCTTGACACCTTCAGAAAATAGATCCAATCAAAACCTGCAAAAAAATAGACCCGAACCGCATAGTGGGACCCATATAATCCCACTGGCACGAAAAGAAAAACCACGTGCCACTCCCTCGCAAACCTCGCAACACCATCCTGGATATTTACTCCGCTCGTTCGAGGTGTGCGAGAAACCATAATTACCTTGCTTTTAATGGCTATTACCGGTGAAAAGATGGCCCCCTATCATATCCAACACCTCGGGAAGAAAACCCATTCATCGATTTATGCCACGTGGCCACATCTCGCCAACCTCGCACCACCTTGATAACACTAGTAGACAAACCTGCAAGGTCTGCGAGAAGCGGTCAAGATCCAATCCTGTGATTGGACGGTTCGTCAGACCTCAGACAGAACATCCAAGTGGGGTCCACTTTGAAATTCTTGATGGTGTAGAACATAGGCCATTATGCCAATAAAGACCAGCGAATCAGGTGAAATAGGGCAGGTAAAACATGACCTGAGAGGGATGAAACCTCACTTTAAGTGACCAGTCCACCATGGCAGCAGCTCACCACTAAAATATAACAAGAGTGTTTTGACCAATCCTTAGTGAAGGTTACCATGAGTAACCTAGAAACCCTCTAATCCCTAGCTTTAATTTTTTGAAGTTCCATCACCACCATAAATAGGGTGATTGGAGTTCTTCCCATATAGACCCTCCCACATGGATCTATGTTATTAATTTTGAAGGTGCCATGGAATTGGATGACTCCCACATGCAACATCCATAGTTTGGATGAAATGATGCTGATTAGGTCCATTATTTCTTCCTACCTTAAACTCCTATGAACTAATAGGCAACAAAAAATAAAGGGTTATAAATAAAAAATTATTATATATGCCAATGGTTGGTCACTAAGCCAATTTTCTATGTTGGAAAGTTCAATAGTTGATTATAGGGTATCAAATGTTGTTGGTATAAGTTGAAAACAAAGGAATACATCTTGTGAAGAGTATGAAGGGTATGCAAACAAAAATTTCCATGTAATGGTATGTCTCTGTGGTAATTTGTAATTATTCAAGGAAATTTATAATCATAAATGTGCATTTTATCTCACCATATTTGCTAGTGCAATTGTAATAGTGGTTAGATGAAGGGTGATATATTCGAATGTGTTACATATATTTTTAAATGGCATTTCCTTTGTTGCATATGGATTATTATATTTTTGAGATGGATTAGTAATAATTTTCATTTATATATTGTAATATTTGATTATCATGTAAATAAAATCTAGTTTTACTGATACTTTACAAGATTTATCTCTTTCCTCTTTGTTGTTCATGACATTTTTGTCCAATGGTGTAATCATTGGTCCATATTATTGAAGGATAAAACATCCTTAATTTAGAAAGAAATCCATATTTGTTAGAATTATGATTATATTCTAATATACATTATATTCATGATTCAATATTATATACCAAAGACCATTCTCGAGCAACCCAAATAGATAAATCATCATTCAATCATGGCATGCATGATTACACCATGTCACAATGTATGTAATGTCGAACATAATCATATAAAGGTGTTAAAATATTTTTCATCTATAGTGCATGTGTAAGGTGTGTTCTTAGCTACATAAGAGGTTTGAAGTAGCTAGTTTATCTTGACCTAGTGATAAATATAGAGGTCAAGTTAACATTGGGCATATTTTTTAACTTTTGTAATCATACTATTTTGATTGATTTAAAAATATATTAAGGATGCCTCTGGGAATACCCTCCTAAGTCTAAGTTAAGCTTCAAGAGTAGGAGAGAATACCCATTCTTGTCAATTGGTATTTGACCCTCCTTAGTATATTGATGAACCCCATTTTTACCTTCTTGACAAAAAATCCCTAGCCTTGAGGGTGAGAAGAAGTTCTAATATTTTGGAGCAGTAATTTTGGAACCCAGAATATTGTTGTCCTTTCTCAAGATAAAATTCATTGGTGTTGATTGATGAACTGCGAACTTAGAAGATGTTTCTTGGTTGAAATAAAAGTGAAGACTCTACTAATGAGTTGAATGTAGAAGTATTTTATTACCTTCGAGTCTAGCCATGTTTTAGTATTTATCTATTGAAAGAGGTGGAAATTCCATTATCCAGAGAACAATATATTGTTGTTGCTATTTATTTATTGTTAGTGTTTCAAGAATACATCAAGTCTACAGTAGTAGGTTATAAAATTATGTTTGATTTGTATGGATATAGTTCTCCTTTGGGTGCACCTCCAAGTGTTTCATACATTTCTAACCCCAAGAACTTCATCCAATAAGTTTCCCATGACTATTTTAGTGATGATTTCTCATGTTATTCAAGTAGCCCTACATCATGTGAAAACACATGCTTATATGTGCAAGCACCCTTACTGGAAAATAAGAAAAGCATCGATGATTTTGTTAGGATAGAAAAATAATGTGAATAATAGGAAAGGTTGTTGTTTTCTAATGCTTACCTTTCTACTACAAAAAATCAAGTTGCTCCATCCCATTATCATTCCCCTAAACACTATTTAGAAATAGATAGACATTTCTTAGGTTGATTACAAAATGTGAATGATGAAATTTGAGGTCTTCAACTAGATGCCTAGATTTGAAGGGTGTTGTTATGCCTTGCATAACCACCCCATCTTTTGTCTTGGTCAAAATGGGTCCCCCTTTTTGTTTTTGTATTTGGTTGTTTGTCAAACAAAGTTTGGAGTCTTTCTTTTCCATAACTTTTTTTTTCTTTGATTTGTTCTGTCGGAATCGAAACTGGAACCAAATCGGGTTTTGAATCTTGTTTCAAAAATCGATTTCATACCCTGTCCCGATGGTCTTTTGTTAGCCTTTTTTTTGTTTGTCTTTTTCAAAGCCGGAGTCGGAGTGGAAGTTAAGTCTGAATTTATTCAAAGTTTCAAAATCAAATCTTGTTCCACCTCCGCCTCCGCTTTTTGGTCTTTCATTTTAACTTAGGTTTTTGTGTTAGGTTTTGTTTCTTGTTTCGGTCTTTATGTTTTATTTTTTCCTTTTTCTTTTCTTTCTTCTTTGTTGGCAGAACTGGAACCAAAACCGGAACCAAATTGGAAAATTGGACAAGTTTCTAAATCATTCTCAATTTTGATTCTGCTCTCGCCATTTTTGGTCGTTGACTTTACTGAAGTCGCACAGCAGTAATGTGCTAGTTCCCTTTGTAGTTTTGACTCTGCTCTACCACATATATGGCATTAATTACAGGAGCTCTGCACGCGCAAAACTATGAGTTTTTACCTTAATTAGGGATTAACTGGTAGTTATCATCATTGTTTAAAAAGATCAAGAGTGAACTAGAGTTGCAGTGGAGCATTTGTGTGTGTAAATCGATCAAAGGGAGATAATCACAAGTGGAATTTCTTCAGAGGACTAACCTATTTTTTGGCATTTGAGGTAGGGTTTTATGTTCTGCTCTTTTGTTTCGCTTTTTCATTTTTGTTCAGTTGTTGGTTTCGTGCGAATTCATGATTCTCAGTTCTATTGTGAGTTCATGTGATTATTTTTTTCTCTTTCTGTTTGGTTTTTTTGTTTTCGTTTTTCTTTTCTCGTGTATTTTTGTTTCTTGTTTGTTTGTTTTTACTCACGGTCGTTTTCACATTTTAATCATGACCGTATCATGATGCCATATTTTTTAAATAATATAGATTAATTATAGTTTTTACTTTGGTAGGGTTTGGTAAATGATAGTTTTTACTTAGGAATCTTGTTTCGCATTAGATTTGGTGAGTTTGAATGGGGTTAAATTCGTGCCCTAATTATTTGAAATCGAGGGTTTGTGATTTAGGGTTTTGACGTGTTCTTGTTTTTAATATGATGCCCTAAAATTATTACGGTTGCCTCTCAGTCATATGAGGATGGTCTTGTATAGGTTATTAAGCCCCTTTTATTTTGATATGACCTAGTCCTTAAAATCATGATGTTATTTATCAATCTGTTAAAATATTTTATGACGACATGGTTATCTTAAACGGAAGCAGGATCGAAATCGATTTAGACTTTGAACCATGTTTTGTAGAAGGTATTGATTCCATTTTCCATCCCGTCTTTAAATCCGCTTACAATAGAAAGAAGGCTCTCAAAATATTGGTAACTCGAGTGGAAGCGGAACTAAAACCAACTATGAAATTAGAAAATCTTCATGGAGCCGAATCGGTTTTTGTTTCGATTCCAATTCCGATTACCATTCCAACTCCAACTCTAGTCCCACTTTGCTATTACTATAATCTCAATAATTGTTTTGACTTTGATCCCAACAGTGTTTTAAAAGGAAAGACTATTTAAGATGTTTTCTGCCTCGTTCCGCCTCTGATGTATATATGAAGGATAAGATCTTACAACATATTTTTCTATATTTGTTTTCAGATCTAATTTAAGGTTTTGTTGCAGGAAAGTAAAGAATGTTAGGAATATCAAGACAGGCTTCCTAGAGGAACCGACCTGCAGAAACTTCAAAGGAAGCAACTAAGCCTAAGAAGATTAAGCCAGAACAACTACCTTATACCTTGAGGTATAACCATAGGGGTCTTGTTGTCACTGCAAGCAAGGTGGAATCAGATTGGGCAAATGTAATTAATACCAATTTAGGCCCATTCAATTTTTAGGAGTTATACTCAGAGACATTCACTGAGGATGTAACAGGGAGAACTAGAAGAATAGTTGAGTCTAGATTGGCTCACATCATTGTATTTCCTCCATCCATCCAATGCCCAGAGTTGATCATGACAGCAGCAGGAGCTTATAATCCAACCACCAGACAATGTATGGATTCACAAGACAATGTGATTATACATCTAACTCCTCAGATGTTTCAGTTAATGTTCAATGTTCCTAATCCAAATAAATTGGCATAGCTGAATGAGGCAGATTCTTTAGGGATATATAGCAAACACAAGGAGGCTATCAAACCTCACTTGAACAAGAAGTGGATGAGAACAGAGAAGAAGTCTCTGACACACCACTCAGATCAACGAAAGAGGGCAGAATTTTAGAAAGAGGTATCATACCTTATAATGATGTTGTCTAGGGTCTTTGGGAAGAGAGATGCATTTCATTTCAAGGAATGGATGTTTCCTTTCATTTAGACAATCTTTGATGGAAGGCAGCAGTTTGACTAGCCCATGATTGTCTCAGATGTTATAAATGATCAGCTAACCAGAATAAGGGAAACCAAGATATTTTTCATGACCTCTTATGTTTTCTATGCAGCAACCATAAGAGGCATCTTTCTAGGGTTGAACAGAGTGGGAATATTGGGAGAAGATGATGGACAAAAGAGAGTATGGGATCATTATGACCAGCTATCTCTACAGGTTTCTGAAACACAATTTAGAAGACTTAATAATGCATTCTTATATGTATTTATTAACCAACTTAATGGAGATGCAGGATACAGATTGAGCCAAGAGGCCATGGCCTTTATTACGGAATGGGGATGTTGATATATCCAATACCCCAAGTTCACTTATTTCAAGTTGGAAGGATTTGAGGGTCATCCCCATTTACTTCCAAGATGCTGCAACAACAAGATGATTTTGATGGAGTTTGTCTACCAATCTATGGGGGTCAATGCCCAATTTGGCATGAAACACAAACCAGGTTGTCACAAGTTCCCCATGCAATTGGGTGAATACAATTTCCCACACCTTGTGGGAGCTAAGGTGGTTTGCATTGAATTTATACACTTAATGTTGGGCTTGTATACTGCTTGAAAACACTTTGATCCAAATAAGAAGATGAATGCTTTGTTGTCTTCGATCTTTGACAAAAATTTCATTCTGTTAGAGGAGTTTTGGATTGATCTTCAGGATGAATATGACCTTAGGAAGAGGAATTATGAGAGGATGCATGTTTCACTCATGGTAGATTTCAGGGTCAAAGATCGTATTCCTGATACATTAGTAGATGATAGAGTTGTGTTGGATCCATCATCTGAAGCAAATGATCATTGGTACCAAAATTTTGGATTCGGTAGATTGGGATGGTTAGGAGACCATCGACATCAAGCAAATAGGGAGATCAGTTCTGGATAGGAGTATCCACTGGGTTGTTCTAAGATCCAAAACTCTTGGGGGTCCAACTCCGAAGAAAGGGAAGGGATATAAGAGAATCGAGAGGAAATTGCCTCCCAAGGAGCCTTTGGAATTCTTCCCTCCTGATATTGAAGAATTCAAGCTTGAAGCTTTGGCTCAAGATTTACCTGGAGTACAGGAGGAGGATTCCCAAATAGGACCTATGGCTTCAACATCAGCGATAGGTGAGTCATCCACTCAATTCCCTCTTACAGACTAGAAAAATAAAGAGATGCCTAAGGGGACTCTTCATGGTATTTCTCAGAAATTAAAGAGAAAAGGAGTAGAGCTCGAGATCCAAGATGTTGAAACGGACTCTAATGAGACCTTATCAAAGAAGGATGCACAAGAGAAGATGCCTCTAGAGGAGAAATTGAACATGTGCTAACAAAGGAGGATCAATGGGCACTGTTTGAGGAAGCAAAGAAAGCTTCAAATGCTCAATCACATGTAGAGGCAATGGAGAAACAAAAGGGAATAGATGCTAAGGCACAAGCAAATGCCTTACTTCAACAACAATAAGTGGAATCCAAGCGAAGAGTTGATGAAGTGCAAAAACAACAAAGGAAAAAGGAGCAGGAGGTCAAAACCAAAGAAGAAAATGATAAGCTTGAGATGGTGTAGAAGATTCATGAGCTTGAAGAGGAAAAGGCTAGGCAGCAGAGAGAAAGAGAAGCCCTTGAGGCTAAATTGAAACTAGTTGAAGAAGCCTATAAGAAGAGGGAGGAGGTAGAACACACACAAAAAGAGAAAGATTTTGAGGAGTTGGCCAAGAAACTATAAAAGGAAAAGGAAGCCTCAGATAGACTTAAAGTGTTAGAAGGAGAGAGGAAAAATTTACTTGAGGAAAGAAGATTAGAAGAGGAAAGACTGAAGAAGGAACAAGAAGACAAGAGGGTGCAAGAGCAGAATGATAAAGAAGAAGCCAAAAATATTGCATCAGAAAATATAGAGAAAGAACAATAGAATGTACAAGAGGTTGATTCTCAACCTAAGGTTCATATGCTACAGCCTTTATCATCTACAACTGTTGCTTCTTCTTCAACTGTAATGGTCATTTCTCCTAGTGCTCCCACTTTATTAAAATTGGATCTTCAAAAGCAACTAGTAACATCATCACAGCCTCTTAATTGGGAAGATATAATGAAAGATATTGAAAAAGAAAGGCCCAAGAAGAAGGCCAAAATTTTGCATTCTAATAGACTCATTGAAAGAGGAGAAATTGTTGTTGAATGTGCAATACCATTGGTGGACAAGGATGTGGGAGATATGTAGCTAGCCGATTACCAGGTGGGCATGGTTAATTTGGGAAGACCCACAAGAAATAAACAAATGAACTTGATTGATGTGGTAGCATCATCCATCAAATCAAGGATTTTGAAGGATAAACAAAGAAAGGATGAGCTTAAGGCTCAATTAGATCAATTGCACATTTTCTTGAAGAATGTTTCTGCTCCGAGGTCACAACAAATCTTGAAGAATGTTGAAGAATGTGGTAATTTGGGAAGACCCACAAGAAATCAACAAATGAACTTGATTGATGTGGTAGAATCACCCACCAAATCAAGGATTTTGAAGGATAAACAGAGAAAGGATGAGCTTAAGGCTCAATTAGATCAATTGCACATTTTCTTGAAGAATTTTTTTGCTCTGAGGTCACAGCAAATTAGCACCATTGAGACACCGATTTTTCTTAGCAAGAAAGAGGTGGATGATTTGGTGCAAATAAGGAGTAAGTCTGAGATGGTGGATAAATGGACTGGCAGGCTTAATCAAGAAGTAGGTGAGGTGTTGGTAGACAATTTTGAGGTTCACAATGTGACATTGGAATTAATAGAAGATATGAATCAACATGCTAAAGAATTGGGAGAACAAGAAGAGGAGTATAGAGGGTATATCCAGAAGCTGAAAGAGATTAATAAGTTGCCAAAATCCACTCTTCTTGAGCAGTCAATCCTTGAAGAGGACAACACAGATTTTTGGGAAAAGACCTCTAGCATAATCCGGTTTAGATCTAACTTTTTGTATAAACATAAGAATGAAGTTCAAGATTCTAGCAAGGATCTAAATGAACAGCTTGATGAGTTAGAAGTGTTTATTGCTATTATAGTAAATGTTGATATACCGGTAAAGGAAGGCCTGCCTTTAAGTCAATTAAAAGAGAAATGGGATGATAGACTTAAGGAGGTTGTGCAAAAGGGAGATGATGGAGAGGATCGTCTATTGGATCGGTTGATGGATATTAGAGAAGTGGTAAGGGTTGCTAGAAGGGAGTTGACAAAGCTAAAAAATATGAGAGAGTTTGTTGCTGCTGAAATGAAGAGGATCAATTTCAAAGATAGTTGGATTGATGGGCCAGATTTGGATATGCTTCAACAAGTCTTCTCTAGTTATGATGAGTACAGTTCAAAGAAAAATTTGCATGCATGACTGAAAGACCTATGGCCGCATGCATAACTGACAGTCCTATGGGCGCACGGCTTTCTTTTCTCTTCTCTCTTCTTCTCTCTAGTTTACTAGATGATCAATGTGGGAACTAGAGATCAATTTGATTCGAGTTTCGAAGAAAATCTAAGTTCATGAAAAGGTGGATCTCGACTTTAGTTAGAGAGGACTTCATATTTTATACATCTATATATACCGATAGGATTCCATATTGTAAAGGGGCTAATAAGAGTAGAATTGGCCACCTGATAGTAGGAGATTGAATTCTTATAGCTTTATATAGAGATACTTTGTTATGATTTAGTTACAGTTGAATACAAAATACAAGTTTTTATGCAAAATGGTGTTGAAATTGAGTTTATTGGATAAGGTTAATGAATTATAGTCTATTTGTATGCCAGTGATTATGTTGCAGCATAAGTGTTTCTTTTGTGATGAAAATCATTAGAAGGAACCAAATTTAAAGATTATTTCATTAAATTATCTATGGATTTAATTATTGAATGTCTGTCAATATATGATTTTAGCAATGAATGAGAGTTATTTTGGGTATTATGATATGTGATTGTGATGGTTAAATTAAGCACCATAGATGCATGCAATAGTATGGATTTTTCTATAAATTGCATTATATTATGGTTTTCTTGATCTATTGGAATAAAATTCATTGTGGAAGATATATGTTTGGATATTAGATAAGTTTAATTCATGTTTCACTAATGTACGCCCTGATCTATCTTTTTCTTTTATTTAAAAACCCCTTTTCATTAAGAAAAGTTCAATGAATCAGTCATTGCTTGCATTCCTTATTACCAGCAAATGCCCCTTGAATATTACAGTCGCATGGACCAATTGAGTGACACCAGACAATTGAGAACCAACTACCAGGACCTTGGGAGTTAGGCTACTATATGTTGTCTTTCTTTTTCAAGAGAAATAGAATAGATATATTTTGTTTAAATGTTGTTTGTGTCATTTTCACCATCAATAGATCTAGCGCTGGAGTGAGGGACTTGAAGGAACAAGCTAACTCGCATTGTGTCATTCTCACTAGAGAAATATGAGAGAATTCTCATATCCTCTACCGACCTTGAACCATTACAAGAACTCCAAACCCCATTTAGACCTAGACCCCATGCTCATAGAATATTGATACCTACATTGCCACCATCGCTTACTCCACCTGGATTTCAACCAAATCCCTGTACACCACTACTAGTTCAACCTACATTTCCACCACCGGTTAGGCCTATGTCGCCACCAATTCAGCCTATATCACCACTACCTGCTCAACCAATCCTACCCATGCCTTACTTTGTGAATAATCCCTCTCTGCTAGGGACTATTTCAGGGGGAATTCATGATTTACCAAAGAACCCAAAAAAAAATTGTCCTAAGTACATGCATGGTGAATCAAGAAGTGTTGAGGATCATATAAAAGTTTTCAAAGATGCTTGTACTCGTGCTCAAGTGGCTCATGAAGATGTGGTATGTAGATTGTTTCCTTACTATTTAGGGGACATGGCATACAATTGGTACTTAAATCTGCCCTGGGGATCTATTTTGGGTTGGACAGATTTAGAAAAGGCATTCATTAATCAATTCAGGGTCTATGTAGACCCTGCCATCTTGTATCACCAATTTTCCATCATTAGAAAAGAACATCATGAGCCATTGCCTCTATTCAACACTAGACTCCAAAGGATATTTCGTAGGCTGCAAGATCTTTACTTAGTGGTAGAGAATATGGATATACAGGCATATTTAAGAGTTGTCAATCCCTTGATTGGCTTATTATTGCAGAGAACTTATGTTGACAAAAAAATGACTCTTTGTCTAAGGTTTATCATTTGGCCATCAAATTGCAACAGTAGATAAGTTTGTAGTCGGGAGGTTTAGGAGTAGTCATTCCTCCCATGAGTTAGCAGATGCCTAACCCACCATTATACAACATTGTCCCAGGGATGTCTTATTCCCAATATGGACCTGTGTTTGAATTGCAAGCCCCACCTACCATGCCATGTTTTAGCAATAACATGCAAGATTCTTCCCAAAAACCTCAAAATCAACAACAACAACAAGCAGGAGGATCAGCCCATGTTCATTCCCCATCCATAGTGCAAAATGAACAAACTTTTCAACTGAACAGTGAGCTAGAGACTCTAAAAAATACTCTATATAAAATGTCTAATGACATGGCGTAGCTTAGGCAAAACCCTCCCCACAACCAAAATCAAAATTATCATAACTAGGGAGGTTACAACAACCAAGGGAATTACTCCAATCAGAATGTGAATCGGAACACCAGTTGAAACTTCCAAAATCAGAACTCCTCTAATCAAAATTACCAAAATCAAAACTAAGGATATAATCAGAGGTCCAACAACAACAATAGGTAGTGGAATATTGGACCTAACAATGGGGGAGTTTCCCATAATTATCAATCTAGTGAGGAGATATCACATACTGCTAATGTGGTTGACCTTCATTTCATGACTAATTGGTGTAGGCTACACGATACTACATTACACTCTAAGGTTAATTGCCCAGAAATGGAGAAAATGGTAAAGATTGCACAAGTTTATTACCATCCTCCAGTAGGAAATTCCAATTAGGATAATGGGCCAGTAAGTACAACTATGAATTTTGAGACTATTGAGGAGACATACCAATTTCCCATGTAGGGAGATAATGAGCTAGAAGAGGATGTGTATGATGCCCAAGCTTTCCAGTCCAAAGGTGGTCACTTCCTAAGAAATTAGAATAAGGGTCCATTTACTACATCTGCACCCCCAAACAACATGGTTCCACCAAACCAAAATGAGGATAATAACCCATTGCCATCAAAGGGACCTTCTGACCTTCAGAATAGAGGCAATTTGCCTCCTTTTTCTAAATATCAAGGAATGATTCAGAATTTTATTTTATTGCAAAACTACAGAGATAGAAGACATCATTATCATTCTTTGACATTATGAAGTGGTGCCCGACTCAACGTGAAGTGGTATTGAAGGCCCTGGAGGAGGCAGACTGCTTAAAAGGAAAAGGTAAAGTGACTCCAGTGAAGGAGACAAATGCAGCCATCTATAAAGGTAAGACCAATACCCCACCTTTTCTTTTAAGTTTAAGGATTTCTGGAAAAAAAAATCATAAATGTTTATTGGACTCTGGAGCATCAGGTAATGTTATGCCCTTTTCAATATATAAGAAGCTAGGATTAAATCCTATCCCAACCAATAAGAAAGTGATCCAGTTAGATAAGACTGAGTTCAATGTTGTACGAGAATTAAAGAACATGCATGTATAG